>JARVLU010000528.1:18727246-18753539 GCA_031762415.1 Simpsonichthys santanae | reverse complement strand
ATATATAATTACCTGATCAACCATGCTAATACTAAACATCCCCCACCCAGCCCTTCAAACATATAGACACAAACACATACAAGAAGTCAAGAAAATTTGAAGAAGATACTGATTCATATATTTGTTTACATCGTCCAATTAGCAAAATGTACCCAATTTAAAACTGAGGCTGTTTGTGTGATCGTAGTGCTTGTAGTACTTTCCAACTGCTCTTGTTTCATGGACCAGGTTTCTTTGGAAAAGTGACTAATCTTTTTGAACAATTACATTGTACAACAACACAGCAATTTTTTGCGTTTTCATTCTTTGTTAATGCCATAAGTTTTTTTTTTCATAACTGGTAAACATGAAAGATTAATGCCCAATAATTGGTACATCAGTTGATTGCCATACTGAAGTAGCATTGCTGTAAATCCTCTATACAATAATAAAAAAAATTTAAAAAAGCAGGAAAAACGTGACTGTGATAATGTTAAAAATCATGATTAACTGCACTAAATCCACATTTTCCCCACTCCTCTCCTCTGTTATCATGACACAACACTCGTTTTAGTATCTTAAGTTGGGTGTGGGCATCAAGACCCATGATAATTTTACTGAAACATAAAGTATGAATGGCATTTATAATATAACAGTTTATCAGTCTAAACAGCTTTTTGTGAAACTGATATTGGGCAGTGACATGATGATGATAAAATTTCAATTTACAGTATTGTGAAGTCCAAATTGAACAAAATGCCATAAACTTGGTGCCTTTATGAATCTCTGATCTCATTTTACTGCAGATATTATGCAACTGTTCACCCTCTGAAGAAGCGGACCACGGTGTCGACCTGCGCCTACGTCCTCACTGGAATCTGGCTGGCGTCTTGTGGCTTGGTGGCTCCGGCGGTGACCCACACCTACCATGTCGAGTTCAAGGAGGAAGGCTTCACCATCTGCGAAGAGTTCTGGTTGGGCCAGGAGAAAGAAAGACGGGCTTACGCGTACAGCACCTTGTTGATCACTTACGTTCTTCCGCTGTCGGCTGTCTTTGTTTCTTATCTCTGCATCACTGTCAAACTGAAGAAATGTGTTGCCCCTGGCAACAGGACGCAAGACCAGGTGGGCATCCACCAAGCCCGGAAGAGGAAGATCTTTCGCTTGGTTGCGCTCCTGGTGTCCGCCTTCGCAGTCTGCTGGCTTCCTATTCACGTGTTCAACGTGCTCAGAGACATTGACATTCACCTGATCAACAAGCGCTACTTTTTGCTCATCCAGCTGTTGTGCCACCTGTGTGCCATGAGCTCATCGTGTTGCAACCCTTTTCTCTATGCGTGGCTGCACGACCGCTTTCGCTCTGAGCTAAGGAAGATGCTAAAGTGCCATCGTCGCATCGGAGTCCCAGTCAGTCACTGTGCAGCAGGCGTGGTTTTATAATTAACCCTCATGGGTGAATTGTAGTAACGCGCTTATTCATTTTCTGCAGATGAAAGTGTTGGTCACCACATTCATCTATTACTGTAATTTCAGTTGTGCTCTGTCGAAACACATGAAAACATGTTCTGATGATGAGAGGCCTGGTCTTTCTGGATGCTCCTGCAGGAACTGACCTACATTTTCACAGATTTGTAACAAACATGGTATGTGATGCTCACAGGAGGACGTTGGCCTCGACATTTCTTTGAAAAGCTTCCCACTGCTTTCAATCATGTTTTCAACAAGACAACATCTCTGGTGAAACATTTTGCTTCTTACGTTTATTGGGGCTCCAAACAAAGAGTCAGAAACCACGAGGGATGCAGCACAGTCCTGCTTTTGGCACTTTTATTTTTCTTTCAGGCAGGAGAGTCCCGGAACCAGTTCACACCTCGTCGTTTCAAGTTGTGACGCTTTAAGGCGATCGCTCTTTTGAGGTGGAGCTCTGTGGAGAGTTCAAGAACAATAAACATATTACCTGTTGTAGATGATGCTTTAAATGGTTTCAGTTTGGAACAGTTTGATTATTACCAGATTTATTGGCAGCTAATCTGAGCATATGACTGAAGTAGACTATGTCATCCTAAATACAGTATTTCTAAATTGCTCACACAAACTTTTTTTTATAAACCCTTACGTCACCACCAATTGTCACCAACAGAACTGCTGCTAGCTGTACCCATTTGAATAAGTTTTGCAGCACTTCTTTAAGAAAAAAAAAAGTTTATTTAAAAACTGATTAAGGTATGTTTGTGAAATAGTGTGACCAATTGCCAGTAATCCACTTCACTGCTTGGATTAGCCGTGCACTGGTCAATCAGATTACAACACATATTTTTGCCCAAAAAGCAATTTACAACAGATATTTGTTCATAATTGTTCGACAGAACCTTACTTTAAAAGATCTGAACAAGCTCTTTCAGCAATAAAATAATATAAAACAAACAATCCTAAAGATACTAAAAAAGGTTAATCAGGTTCTCTGGACAAATTCTCCTTTGTTGAAATGTTTCATCATTTATCCAAAATATTTTTTTCAGTCTGAGGAGCTGCATAGACGATCAGCCATGTTCATCTTCTGTGGGTCATAATATGCAAGCTTATAATAAATTAATTGCTTAAGGGTTAACTATCAAGTTAATTTGCATGAGGTCAGTTGTTGAAGTAAATGTCAAAGCTACATTGATTCAGAAATATATTAAAGTTAACATGGTTATACTTTAGAAAAGATAACTGAATGATGACTATCGACTCAATTTCCTGCAGGATCAAGAAAGTTATATCTTATACATGAGGACATAAACGTTAGCAACTAATATGGGCATTTATTTTTTTAGGAATGGTTTAAAAAAGACAAGCACTGCTGAATGTCATTTCTAAATCTAAAAGTACCTGTAAGAAGCCAGACAAGGTTGTGTTTGATGAAATAAGAGTAGCTGCGCAGGACATGAAGCGCAAATTAAACCATTAGTTCAAATTGTATTTGGAAAAGGTCACTGCAAATTGTGATTGTTTCCAGCATCATGTCAGATGTTATGTCCTTCATAGAGCAGTGTGAAGTGAATTTTATGAAGATGTCACCTCGAGGCTTTCATTTTCTCTATGCTAGTAACAGACAACATGAACATATCAAATCATTTCTAATAGCACACTTATTTAATTGGCTACTAAAAAAAAAACCTCAACCATCACATTGTTGTTGACTCTGTGTGCCGTGTCTTGTTTTGTGGGTTTGGTGCAAAACTCACAAGGTTAATCCACCTAGCAAGTCCAGAATTTTTTGTTTTACTTATTTGTGCATCTGAAAGCTGACAGCAGATGTGCTGCCTGCTTGTAAGAACTGTCTAGTTTCATTATTGTGTTTACCTTTTATTGTATCTGTCAATGTTATGCTTACAAATTCATCTCCTGCAAAGATTAATCTCTGCAGCAGTAATAAAACTGTAAAATCAACATGCTGAAACCGATAAATACAAAATGACTCCACTGGAGATGTACAGTACATCATTTTGAGGATTAGTTTTGTATCTGCTCCATTGTATAATTACATTTGATATTTAATGTAACTGTTTATGTAAAAAATGTGGAATATTTTGTTGCATGGCATATAGTGTGTAAATAAAGCCACAGATCTGATACGAGCCGTTTCAGATGAGTTATGATCAGAACAGCTAAATTTACTGATTAAAAGCTGAGGAAATAAAAAGTGTTTGCATAATTGGGCTTGTTCAGAACGCTGAAATGTGATAATTTATTGATCTCGTTAATCATGTCAGCAATGTCTGGTGCTTACTTATGATCGTTCTGCAGATGGACGGGGTTCATTCCAGCATTCACACTTGGGCACTGTGGAAAATAGGAGCGATATTTTGCTAATTTCCTCAGATTTCTTTTGAACAAGTGAGAAATTGCAGCAAAAGTTTTTCAAAGGGGTGGGATCACCAGTGTTCATGAGGTGGCACACAAAACAAAGACAGCAGGATTTCAGAAGGCGTAATGAGCCATTTGCAAAGTTTTTTTTTTTTTTAGGTAATTTGCATCAAACAAATGTTGACTTTAAATTTTTACTTTACAGTTAATTTTATTGGGAGTACCAGTCGCCACTCAACTCTGAAGTTTGTCCTCTCAAATTAATTTTCAGGAATCCAGGATTTCTTGAAAGAAAACATCTGACAATTTGTAGCTATTGTTTTAATGATCTTGCACAGTTAGCACTTATCAGTATGTGTTGGATGACTTTCAGCAACCACCAGTATTCAATATTAGCAATATAAGTTCAATATCAAATTGGCAGCTATAGCCATTTTTATGTTAAATAATAGTCAATTAGCCACACCAGCCATCTTTAATTAGGTCAATTTTAAATATTTATCAGCTGTAAATGTACTTTTATTTCATTTTTTTTTTTTTTGTGTGTGTGGTTTGAATAAAATCTGCCCACTGGTTTATATTTAGCAAAAAGATAAGTTATACATATAAAACTGTCTAGCCACAGGGAAAATGGGGGGCTTATACATCTATAGGAGTTAACTCTGATTGTAAGCAAAATATTTTTATGAACCACTGAATGGGTTTAAAGAAAACATTTACTGGAATGCCTCTAATCGTGACACTTCAGGTGCTGATGTTGGGATAAATCTACTGTGAATGGGTGGATACACAAAATGCTTCTAGCATGAAGCTACTTTAACTCCTGATAGTGAATTAAAATATGAATTACTTCAAATAGAACTGCAAAATCTGAAATGCTAGATTTGTAAACAGGAAGAAATCAGTCTTCCTGTAGGCAACTCTACCCGAGCAGATTAGAAACAGAGAAAAGACCGATGGCTCTACAAAACTGAAATTACAATGAATTGGACATGTGCTTAGTGATATGACTAATGAAAAACTTTCAGTATAACATGATTTAAAATAGGAAGATATTGAGTCATCTATAGGTAAAACAAAACACCATATTTATTCTAACTGGGGGGTGGATGCATAAAAAATTGCCATCACCAAACAAAACCCAACATAACAAAATGAATACATTTTTTACTGCAAAACGTGCAAACAAGCTTCAACAAATGTTTAACAAGTGCCTAAAGACATAAGTATTACGCTTTCATCGTTACTTCCCACTGTTGGACAATGCCAGTATTTTCTCCATCTGCTCGAAGTCTCGTACTTCCTGCGGGGTGCGGATGTACAAATCAATTTCACTGTCGGAGATTTCCTCATCGCCAGTTACATCCGGCATCGGCTGCTCCACTTTCCTTTTCTTAGCATGAATCACACACGGTGGGGCGAACAGCAAACGTTTACTCCTGTTTGGTTTGGACTTTTGACCAACTCTGTTCACTGCATGCTTTTCTCCATCATTACTCCAACGAGGCTGCTCCACAGAGGAACCAGTAGTCAGACCTCCACACTCAGAGTTTTGAGAGGAAACCAGTTCTCCTGTTGGAGGGTTTGAAGAGCTGCTCTGACACTCCGCCTGCATCGCATCCTCGTAGGTCCTCAGAACCTTCCTGAGCAGGACGTGCCTGTGCTCCAGAATATCACTCACATGCTTAACCACATTAACTGGCTTCGCAGTTTCCCCAACCCAGGGGATTTCCTTTCCCAGCTTACACAGCACCTCCTTCAACTCTGATATTCTAGTTATAGCAGATTTGTGCTTTTGCACTTTGGCCAATTGACAGAATCTGTCCAGGGAGAAACTCAGACGAAGCTTGTTGGGTTTTAAGGACTGCCAGGACAAATACACTGTCGCCATAATGACTGGCAAGGGTTTCCGACCAGTGACAATCCAGGAATCTCCTGCCAGCTCCACCAGCGACACGGACCGTTTCATCAAAGCCTTAGAGTCCTCGGCTAATTCTTCTGGAACGTCAGAGGAGCTTATTTTGTATCTGGTAAAACAAAAAATATTGTCAGTAAGCCTTTGATTTACAAAAAAAGTCTGCAAGCCTTTAGACAAATAATGAAAAATTTAAAACCATCTATGAATTATTTAGAGCCCTGATAGTTTTATATTCTACCAAGAAGCTCAAAGAGAAGACATAATCAACCTCAAATGACTAAGGAGACCAAGATGATCCAAGTTCAAAACAGCATATCAGACTAAACAGAATAAAATATGTGAATAAAGGAAAAATAATTTTTATTTCTTCTTGACAACCATTTCTATCAATGACTAAGTTGGCTTGAGGCTTACAGTAATTTAAAATGAACAATAAATAGGGCTGGACGATATGGCCAAAACTTATCACGATATATTTCTTAATTTAGGTCGATAACGATATAATTCCGATATCGATAAAAACAATATAAACGCCTCAGAAAAACTGTACAAATAAATTACTGTTTACCGTTTACTTGTATTTAGCCTTCAAAGACATCTGAAATCACTTAAATAAACATGAAAAAACTTTTTCAATATTAATAGTTTTAACTTTAAACAACAACATAATCTAACGCATGTATTTCTCTTTTGCTGCAGCTGGGGGTGTTTCAGGGACATAATGGCTAAAACTTTTATTGTGCTTCATCTTCTCACTTTCAGCATACTCTATCAAGTGGAACAAGTTAGACGTGTTCCCACCACTAGTTTGAACGACTCTCCATCACATTTTGCAGCACACTGACTGAAACCTGCAGTTTATCAGATCTTAGAAAGCCGAACTTTGTCCACAACGCTGAATTAGTCTTTCCTCTCTTTATCAGTTACGTCATCTGCTTTCTCTTCACTTGTGAAAGCTTGTTCAGTCACATTCTGACATCATGGGTGCTCATTTTGAAGCAAAAACTTAAGGCGCGCTGGAGCTACTACTGACTCCTTCAGGACTTGAACTCTGTGCATGGTGTACGTCGCCACACACTTGCGTAGTTGTGTAGCGGCTTTTTCTGTTCGGGTTGAAACGGCCGCTTCAACCTGAACAGAAAAAGAAATGCGTCAGTGAAACACTAATCATATTGTAGTGTATACCGAAATATCAAAAATGTGCTTAAAACTCAATATAATCGTTATTGAATAAAAGTATAATGTGATATATATTGATTTCAAATTATTGTCCAGCCCTACTAATGAAACAAAAATGTGTTGAGAAAATGGGAATGCATTGTAATGTTTGAATTAGGAATGGGCATTTCAGGCATAAACCCTTTTTAAATGTGTCCGTTTCAAATTATTAGATTTTTCTATACTGTAGATATTTGACAGAACCCATCATTCATGTTTAATAAGAAACAGCGTTTTACTTTCAGGTGTCAAAAAGAGCCTGACATGATGATTGAGTTAAATCTTCAGATTTGCCCATTTTAACTAAGTAATTTGAATATTAAAAATAACCGATGCCCATCTCTAATTTAGATTGATCAAAATAGGATTCAATGAGTCTTGATTGATTTAAAAATGTACAAAATGTTTTTGTGGAAGTCATCCTCCGATTTTAAAACTCCAGAGAAACACTCCGATCACTTACTCCTGACAATGAGCTTCTATGACATCAATGATGTTGAAGGTGGGCGCATCAATGTTGAGGATTTTGAGCATCTCTTGATAAACTCCTCCCACCAAAGTCTGGTCAGCATTCAGGAGGCAGCTGACGGTTCCAATAGTAATCGGCCAGTTCAGCTGTCTGCAGCATACAAGCACGCAGCAACCCGCAAGAACTTCTTTCTTCTGGAGGCTCACTCTGATGAAACTCTCGTGCTCGAAGGCCTGCTTGAAATAAGTAAGCGCCAGATCTTCTATTTCACCGCGCAGCCTCAGAATCCTAGAAATTTCTTTCACACGATCCAGACCTTCGATTGCATGAAATAAAAGGTACACAATTTTAGTACTGAGGAAAACATTTAATCTACCCTCATATTTTAATGAAATTTCCAATCAAAAGAGACATTTTCCTGTATTTTAAAGTGGTTTTGTGCTTCAGGCTTTTTAAAAGTTTGTTTGAGAATTTGCTGGTTTTAATGAATTTTTTCTTTTTTTAGTCAAGTCCTTGTATGAACCACGTTAACAAACAAACAAATTCTTATTAACATTCTCAATTGCTCAAGCATAAGGAACATATTGTTCCTGTTTCTTTAATGGAATCTAAGGAAATAAAAAAAGTTTGCCTAACATAATAAAACAGTATTTCAGAAGTCTGAAGAACCACCTAAAAAAAAAAAAAAAAAAGATTTATACAAAATTATGTTCAAATAAATTAAGTTGACCCAAGATTTGTGCACAGTACTGCATGCATATTAAGTTACCATTTGACACCAAGTAAAAACTAGTCTGGAGTAAGACCTCTCACCTTTACGCAGGTTTGTACATGGTCGTTTTGTCACAGCGGCGGTTCGGCTGTAGCTGACATCTGTGGAAATGAATCAACAGCAACACAAATTTAATCAAACGATCATGTTTGTTTTAATTCATGGAGTACATGTCCTGTTTTAAACACAATTTAAAAAAGGTTAAGTCAAAGTTTTTAAATGTTTTGTTATGCTAACGGCTGTGATGTGAATGGATTATATCTGACAGTCACTCAGTTGATTCACTGAGCTAAAAAGAACAAAAAAAAAAAAAATCTCAAATTTTTATCTTCTTGAGAAACAAGGCTGATAATCTGAGAAGATGCATTTTTAAACATGCAAAAGCAGCAGTTTCACATTAAATTTGCATGTTGTTTGATGGGAGGGCATTTCAGAACAAGGGTATTTGTAAAACAGTGTGTGTGTGTGTGTGTGGGGGGGGGGGGGGGCGGGGGCGTATTTAGTCAGCCGCTGATTGTGCAAGTTCTACTTAGAAAGATGAGGTCTAATTTTCATCATAGGTACACTTCAACCATGAGACAAAATGAGGAAAAATAAGCCAGGAAATCATATTCTAGGATTTTTAAATAACTTATTTGTAACTTATGGTGGAATTAGTCAATAAACGTTTAATTCAATACTTTATAACAAAACCTTGTAGGCAATGACAGAGGTCAAACTTTTCTTGTAAGTCTTCACCAGGTTTGCACACACTGTAGCTGATATTTTGGTCCATTCCTTCGTGCAGATCTCCTCTAGAGCAGTGATGTTTTGGGGCCGTCACTGGTGAACACGGACTTTCAACTCCCTCCACACATTTTCAACGGGGTTGAGGTCTGAAGACTGGCTAAGCCACTCCAGGACCTACGGTGCACGAGTGGTGTGTGTGTTTGGGACCATTGTCATGCTGTAAGACCCAGCCACGTACCCTCATCAGTGCTCTCACTGACGGAAGGTTTTGGCTTAAAATCTCATGATACATGGCCCAGTTCATTCTTCCCTTAACACAGATTAGTCGTCCTGTCCACTTTGAACAAAAAACAGCCCCAAAGCATGATGTTTCCACCCCCATGCTTCACAGTAGGTGTTGTTCTTGAGATCAAACTCAGCATTCTTCTTCCTCCAAACAATTGAGTTTTTACCAAAAAGCTCTATTTTGGTTTCATCTGACCACATGATATTTTCCCTATCCCCTTCTGGATCACCCATATACTCTCTGGCAAACTTCAGACGGGCCTGGACATGTACTGGCTTAAACAGGGTGACACGCCTGGCACTGCAGGATTTGAGTCCCTCTCTGCGTAGTGTGTAGCATTTGTTACTTTGGCTTCAGCTCTCTGCAGGTCTTTCATCAGGTCCCTCCGTGTGGTTCTGGGATTTTCTTGCGCACCGTTCTCATGATCATTTTGACCCCATAGGATGAGATCTTGCATGGGGTCCCAGTTGGAGGGAGATTATCAATTGTCTTGTACATCTTCCAACTGCTCCCACAGTTGATTTATTCAAACCAACCTGCTTGCCTATTGTAGATTCACTCTCCCCAGCCTGGTGCAGGTCTACAATTTTCTTCCTGGTGTCCTTCCACAAATTTTGGGTCTTGGCCATGGTTGAGTGTGGAGTCTGATGGTTTGAGGCAGTGGACAGGTGTCTTTTATACAGATAACGAGGTCAAACAGGTGCCATTACAGGTAACAAGTGAAGGAGAGAAGAGCTTCTTAAAGAAGTTATAGATCTGTGAGAGCCAGAAATCTTTTTTGTTATTGATAAAACAATCTACAAATAAATTTAAAATTCCCACAATGTGATTTCCTGGTTTCACCCCCCCCCCCCCCCCCATTTTTCCTCTCATAGTTAAAGTGTACCTATGAAGAAAATTACAGACCTCATCTTTTTAAGTAGAACTTGCACAATCAGTGGGTGACTAACAAAGTGGACAAGTGCAAAAGTGTCTTTAAGCGAGATACAAGAAACAATTTAATTTGGGGAAGGAAAAAAAAATACTGTTATACTTTGAAAACTTTTTAAACCTTTTATATAAATGTGTATTTAAAGATAATATAATCTGGCAAACGTATTTAATAAGAACTTGTATGAATTGAAGATATTCTGCAAATGCTGAAAATTAAAATTTTAAACGTTAATCAAAATAGTTGATAGCATTATTTTTGTATCCGTTAGCTAAATAGACAGCTAACATTCCGTGCTAGTTTAAGGTCCTTCAAAAGTTCAAACGTTTCCGTGAGCATTCAAAACAATATATTTATAATATAAATTAATATTCATTCATTACTAGAACATTTAAAATGAACAGTCTCGTGTCGTCTTCCTACCAGAACCTCCGTACGGATCGTCGGCCAGCGTCCCCTCCGACACCACGAAGCCGCAGTCGGTGCACACCAGCTGGGCCTGAGAGTACAGATCATCGTCCACAATGTTGGAGGAGCCGCAGCCCGGACAGCTCGAACTCACCCGAAACATTCTGCTCAAAAACTTCGTTTACAAGCAACACCCGAATTTCATACAACTGCAACAATCAAACAAATCGCCTCAACTGTGCAGGTAAAAAATATGTCCGTGTAGATACGAGAGAATCGCGATAGTTCCGCTCGTCGCCGAACACCTTCAAGAAACTCGTCTTCATTTATTTATAGAAAACATTTTGAAACATTCAGAGTTGACCACAAAATAAAACTTCAAAATACAAGCCAACCAAAAATCATTTGATTAAATGAACCAAAAAATAAAATCAAAATTGGTAAAATGCTGTTTCCACAGAAGCCGCATTTGCACCTGTCGGCCACCGTAGTTTGCTGCTCGTTTGCACCTGTCGGCCACCGTAAGAGGCGGCAAACTTGTTCAATAAACAGTAAATACTTTTCTACAACTTTAAAGCTGAACTTTAAGTTTTCAGCTGAGTGATGAAATCCATTTAGTTCTTTTTTTTTGATTTGCAGTAAAAATTCACAAGGTTTTGCAATCAAAATCTTGTTTCCCCATATCTCTACTACAACTGCTTACAAATGTTCATGGATAAGCATTCTAAAGCTGATAGCTTTCATTATGAATTTGAGAAAATGTTATCCCATATAATTAAATACATTATTGAGAGCAAATCTTACATGAAAAATTACAACTAGTGGCATGCATGGACAAAGTGGATCCAACAATACTGTACTAAACATTTTATGCACCTTGAATTCAATAATTTGTTAAACAGTACAATAAAATTACAGTAAGCATGTGCTGCATATCAGTTACTTCAAACAGGAAAACAGAAGAGTAGGAAATCAAAGGACATAAGAGCTGAGCATATTTTTCCACTTTATTTAACAAATATAATTTAAATCAGTAACTTCAGTAGTGTACAATAATTCAGTGTTTATTTGATGAAAGTTAATTACAAGTGTTTTTGAATGAGCAAAAATATAAGCATTTAGGATCACAAGAAATTTCATAATGCATAGTTTGACAAAGTAAGACTTTCTTTCATTAAAAAAATAGAAATCTCTTTATATGAATAATTCAACGCTCCACAAGAAAGCCTGAAAGACATACAGGTTCTTTAAGAGTCATACATGAAGAAAATGTTAATTTGCTTGATTTGTACTAATTAAATCCCAAGAAACTCCATCTTCAACTGTTATTTTCATCTTTATGCTTTGATTTCCGTTGAAGATGTCCACCTCAAACCAGACTCCAGTCCTAATGAGCTCAGCAAGTCTTTGAAAGCCGAGGTTTTCATGAGGAGCTGGGAGGAATAAAAGGAGCTGACCCCAACAGCAGGGATATAAGGTATCAGCCGGGAATTCATTTTCCCGACCTATTTTAGAGAACTCATAGACATGAGGATAGTTGGCTGCATTTCAATGACGCGCACAAGCAAGTTATCAATGTACTGCTCCAGCTCCGATATCTTTTTGCCTCGGTCGGCGAGCTGCTTCTCCTGTTTCAGCACCAAAGAGATCAGTTCCTCATGAGTCAGCTGAGAATACGGCCCTGTATTCGCAGCATCAACCTGCGGGAGGAGATAACACGTGCAAACATCAAACGAGGCTTTATACAAGTTCATCGCTGACAACTGAAACAAAAGTGTTGATTTATTGACATTTTGTTCAAACAAAGATACCTTTGTGTTTTGCTGGACTCTGTCGCAGTCGAGTCCTGTGGATTTATTTTCTTCTTGAACAGATGCAGGCTGCTGTTCCAGGGTATTAAGAGGTTTTACGGTTTGAAGTCTGCAATGATAAAAGGTTAGATAAAAACTTTAGAGCATTTACGGTATGAGGGCGGATACAGAAGAAATTGTTGCCCATTTATGCGTGTGTCAGCAAAATGTCTCATGAACCACTGGCCAGAGTTCAATAAAACTCAGTAATCACTGCATTTACAGTATACAATTAATTCACTTAAGAGTTAATCCAGTCCTTTGCAAAGAAAAAATGACTGTTGCCCTTTAATTTTGACCTAAAATTGTGTGTAGTAGTATATCAAGGGTCATTCTCAACCTGAGAACTAACATCTTGCAATGATGCACAAATGCCATTTATAAGGCTTAACCAAAATGTCTTAACTTGTCATTTTTCATCATAAAAAGATCTTAATCTAAACTGGGATGGAAGGCTGCAGGCAATCTGTGTGCCTTGAAGGAATGACAGGATTTTAATAGCAAATTAAAAAATAAAATAAAAGTCAGAGCTGTTAATTATTAGGCTGAACACAATCCTCATTTTGTACAGCAAGCATTACACACCAGTCTCTCCATTTACATTAAATAGAAAAAAACAAGTGAATCTTAAAGACTCCACATAAATGAAAACCATGTAAACTTAAAAGTGGCATTAGCAGCTGGTTGATTCAGTTTAATGAAAGTGTATATTTTTTTACCTTCAATTGAAAACTAAACCCTCTTACCTGCGTGAATTTACAGGAGGCCCCTCCTCTTTCACACCTGCCACCATCGTGCACAACACCTTTGTAGATTGAGTGGTATTATCTAGACTCTCCTGGACCTGCATGTGACTTTTGCCCTGAGGATCTGGGTCACGTGCTTCACTTGGCGTGGTTAGGCCTGGACCATGTCTAAGTGGACCCCCATCGTCCTGATGGATCAAAGGGCTAGACGAGGAGTCGTTCGGAGCAGGAGGTGCAGGAGCGCGAGCCATCTTTGAGGATTTGACTTTTGCTTGGGAGGCAGCATCTCTGTCAACAGTTTGTGGTCCTGCAGGGGGCCAGGGAAATGGACCAGTACTAGCAGAGGTCGTTACATCATCATCATCATCATCAAATGGGTTTAAGGTTTTACCAGTTTTGACTGGGTTCGTCTTAGACACAGCTCTGACAGAGGTTTTGCCAGTAGATGACAGCTCTTCATTAGATACAGGTCTGGACGGTGCAGGGCGCTTGGTGGTTGGTACTTTGGTGCAACTGTTCAGCGTCTCACTGTTTACATCTTTGGAAGGTCTACTTAGCGGAGCGATCGTTGGCACCGAGCGCTGGGGAGCAACGCCAACAGTCCTCACATCATTTTCTTTGCTCCGCTTGTTCATTTGCGACAGATGTGTAGACAGATCCTCCTCCCCGTGTCTCCGTCTCTCGGGCTGATTCCTTCCTGGAGGTTGAGGAGCCAGCCCTTTTTCCTGTTGCGCATTAATCAAGTCCTTTTCATCAGTAGATGCGGCGCTGCTCGGCGCCGATAGAACAGCCGAATGGCATCTGGAAACGAAAGACTAAATAACTTCATCAGCGATTACACGGATTCTCCACAGGCAAGCCAAAAACATTGAAAGAAAACAAATTAAGCTACAGGAGATTCACAGATTAAATTATTAAATAGTTGTTGGCAAGAATGCCGAAAAACATGATTAAACTTGTGCCAAAAAGCACTTTAGTTACTGTAATATTCGGTGTGTTAATAAGAATAAAAAGTTATATAAGCCCCCCTGAGATTTAAAGAGTGTAAAGTCATTTTCACTCATTCGTGTGATACTTGATACAGTGACTGTACAATGAGCCCAGATCACTTTGCACACCAACAGAAGCTCAGAGCCATGCAATTCTAATGCCAGTGTTGAGTTTTCTGCTGCCTTTTAAAAGAGAAGTGCAGAAAACAGACTGATATACAGATATTAAGGAGCATCCAGATAAGTATGCATGTAAACAATATTTTATTTTTATTTTTAATCAACTATCAGTTTAAGCCTTTAAACACCCTCAGTACTTACTGTTACAATTGGCTATACCATATAGTTTAATATTTAATGATTTAACATTAAAATTCAATGGTTTCAGCTAGTTATATCAAAAGGTTAAACCTACAAAATATAAGGATAACCTTACTTTATGTAAAAATGAGAGTAGGTCACATCTTGTCAAGTCAAATGTCTCAACACTTGAGCCGTGTTTTTATTTTTGTCCTTTTTATAGGATACTTTTCTTAAAAAAATGTTTTCTGTACCTTGCACCTTTGGATGAATGGTATTTTGCCAAACCAAAGCTGCTAACAGAAACCCTAAATCATGTAGCTTCCAGATGGAGAAGGCACACAGGAACATTTGTTGACATCTGTAACCCTCCAAGCTTTAAGAAGTTGGATTGAATACTGTATCCACAGCACAACGAATAAAATTAGTTTTCCTGTGTAGAACCTTGATTACTTTTGTTGTAAACTGGCACCATTTCCTTTAAACTAAACAACGATCCATCTGCCTGTAGTGGCTTGAGCTGAAGTTTTGTCATCCATGTATACGTACACTGCATTATCTATATTTTTATGAGTGCAGCATTTTAATTAGTTTTGCACTTTAGGATTTATCTGATAATTCTCAATCAGGTCATCTGGACAGTTTCTTTTTAGTAGAAACGTTTCACCCTCACTCCAGAGGGCTTCATCAGATGACCTGATTGAGAATTATCAGATTTGACACCTGGATTATTGAGCATGAACATTCTTGACTTTAGGATTTAGTTCTGCAGGTGTATACAGTATATGACTCAACACTAGAGACAGCAAGATGTTTGGAGTTTTCTTGGCAGAGCTTTTGCTTTCTCATGAAAATACAATTTGAACATTTTGGTTTCTTTAGTTTAAATTTTGTGCTTGAGATTTCCACTAACACACTTTTAAAAACCATCTTTCCAAGTCAGTAATCTCACCAATAATAAGAGATGTTTCTATGCAGGGACAGCTGACTGAACTTTCTAAAGTTCAACCAACCAAGTTCCAAAACAATGATTATTAATTAAACAGGAAATGTGGTGGATGCAGAGCTGGAGCAATACAGTATATGAAAAAAAAATTTAATAATACTAAAAAGAGGAAGAATTTTTACACAATTTCCTCTCTCTGTTGTCATGGGGAACTATAAGATCCTCAGAAAAACTCTGAGCTTGATAACAAGGACAAAATATGTCACAATAATCTTATTTAATGCATTAAAAAAGTATTCATGAGGATATGGATGGTGACAAAATGCTCAAGCTCGTCTTATTCAGTGGTTCTAATTGTGGTCCTTGAGGAACACCATTCTGCACGTTTTGTTTCTCTGCTCCAACACACCTGAATCAGTGACTTACTTCAAGTTCTGCAGAAGCCATTTATTAAAACCAGGTGTGCTGGAGCAAAGAAACAACTAAAACATGCAGAATGGTGTTCCGCAAGGACCACGGTTGGGAACCCCTGGTCTTATTAATACTAAAAAGAAACGATGTCAAATCATTCTGGCAAAATCAAATATTCATAAAGTTTCTTCCACCAATCATAAAAACCCGGTGGTGAAATTGATATACAATTTCAATTTTAACTCGGAGTAACGTGTTTTTTTTGTTTTTTTTAAAGCTTCTTTTAAAATGCATCCTTCACTTTATGAAGCTGATTTGTGCAAAATGCAACAAAGAATCCAAAGCACACAAATGTTGGTGCGATTGGAAATTAATCGTTTTTCACTTGAATAATATTTTTGTTTCACAGAATGAAGGAGGTGCAGGTTTGACCTTAACTGACCTTTGCTGAACAGCTTCAGCTTCAGCAGCGCAGCTGGACGACGACTCGGGAGAGAAGTCTTCATCAAAAGGATTTGTGGAAATTAGTGCAGGATTTATTTTGATATTTTTCTTCATAACTTGTTCTTTGTTTTTCTTGTGCTTTTCTTCATTTTCCTTCCTTTCCATCTCCTCCCTCCTAATCCTCTCTTCTTCCTTCTTCCTCTTTTCTTGTTCCTCGTGTTTCCGTCTACTCTCTGATCTCTCGTGTTTTTTCTCTTTTCTAGCCTTCTCTTCTTCCTCCTCTCGCTTTATTTTCTCCTCCATCTCAATCTGTTCTTGTTCTTCCTCCATCCTCCTTTTTTCTTGTTCCTCCAGCCTCCTCCTCTCCTCTTCTAGTCTCTCATGTTCTTCCCTTTCCTTTCTAAGCCTCTCCTTCTCCTCCTCTTTCATTTTCTTCTCTTTTCTCAATTTCTCCTCTTCCTCTTGTTTTTTCTTTTTCTGAATCCACTCTTCTTCCTCCCTTTTAGCCCTTTCTTCAGCCTCCCTCTTTTCTTCTTCCTGTCTCAGTTTTTCCTGGGCCAACTTTTCAAGTTCTTCCTCTCTCCTCCTCCTCTCTTGCTCTCTTTGGATTTTTTCTTCCTCCATCCTTGCCCTTTCCTCTTCCTCTTTTCTAATTTTCTCTTCTGCCTCAATCCTTTTCTCTTCCTCAAGTCTTTTTTCTTCCATCAGCTTCTCATGTTCTTCCTTCTCTTTCCTAGCCTGCTCCTCTTCCTCCCTTTGCTTCCTTTGCTCTTCACGTTTTCTCACAAGCTCCTCTTTTTGTCTCCTCTCCTCCTCAGACCTTTCATTTTCTCTTCTAGCTCTTTCTTCTTCTTCGTGTAGTCTCTTTTCCTCAGCCAATCTGAGCTCTTCTTCCCTTTTCTTTCTCTCTAGGACCTTCTCCTCCTCTCTTTGCCTTTTTTCTTCCTCAACTCTCTTTTCTTCTGCCAATCTTTTCTGCTCTTCTTTCCTTCTCTCTTCCTCCTCTTGTCTTAACCTCTCTTTCGCCAACCTCTCCAACTCCTCTTGTCGTCTCATCTCAATCTTTTCTTTCTCTCGTTTTCTTTCCTCTTCCTCCCTTTGAACTTTTATTCTCTCTTCAGCCCTCCTTCTCTCCTCTTCCTCTTGTCTTAACTTCTCATTAGCTAATCTTTCAAGCTCCTCTTGTTGTCTCAGCATCTCTTCTTCCTCTCTACTTTTTCTTTCCTTTTCCTCCCTTTTAGCCCTTTCTTCTTCAGCTTTTCGTCTCTCTTCTTCCTCTTGTTTCAACTTCGCCAACATCTCCAACTCTTCTTGTTGTCTCAGCATCTCTTTCTTTTCTTCTTCCGCCCTTTTAGCACTCTCTTCTTCAGCTTTTCGTCTCTCTTCTTCCTCTTGTTTCAACTTCACCAACCTCTCCAACTCTTCTTGTTGTCTCAGCATCTCTTCTTCCTCTCTACTTTTTCTTTCCTCTTCCTCCCTTTTAGCCCTCTCTTCTTCAGCTTTTCGTCTCTCTTCTTCCTCTTGTTTCAACTTCGCCAAACTCTCCAACTCCTCTTGTTGTCTCAGCATCTCTTCTTCCTCCCTTTTAGCTCTCTCTTCAGTCTTTCGATGCTCTTCCTCCTCTCGTCTCAACTTCTCCTCAGCCAACCTCTCCAACTCTTGTTGTCTCAGCATCTCTTTTTTTTCTTCTTCCACCCTTTTAGCCCTCTCTTCTTCAGCCTTTCGTCTCTCTTCTTCCTCTTGTTTCAACTTCGCCAACCTCTCCAACTCTTCTTGTTGTCTCAGCATCTCTTCTTCCTCCATTTTCTTTTCCTCTTCCTCCTTTTGAACCTGTAATCTCATTTTATCCTCTCGTCTCAGCTTCTCGTTTTCCAATTTCTCCAGCTCTTCTTTTTTCCGTCTCTCTTCATCCTCCATCTTTATTCTTTCTTCCTTCTTCCTCGACTCATCCACATCTTCATTTACGTTCACTGCTTCCACCTCCTCCTCCTCTTCCTCCTCCTCCATCCAGGGTGAATACTCCCTCACTGCTTCCAGTGATTCCACAGATGGCGGAGAGCTTTCAGGGACGTCCTCCATGGATCCGAGGCCTGAGCTGGTCAGGCTGAAGCTGGAGCTGCTGCGAGCCGTTCGAGGCGGCGGCTCGTCGCAGTAAATATGGCTGCCGTTGATGCAGAGGTTGCTCTGCTCCACAGACGCCTGTTTCTGATGGCCAACATGTTTACCGTCTGAGCTACCGGAGCGTTTATGTAGCGTGAACTTGAACTTCTTTTTCCCTGGAAGTAAAAATGAGTATATTAATAAGCCTGCAACGACACGAGAAAAAACAAACGTATGGAAAATGTTCTGACCTTCAGAGGAGTCTACATTCAGAGCAGATGGGCTGCCACTCAGCGAGGAGTTTGTCCCCGGCAGAACAGACATGGACTGAGACATGTTCTTCTTCAAGTTGGACTTCGGAGCGAACAAAGACTTCATCTTGTGCTTCTTTAATTTTCCGTCCTTGCCTTCCTTTCCCTCAGCATCTCTGTTGGCTGCCTCCTCCTCTTCGCTGTCAGTCAGTACCTGAGTGAGGGACGACGGCACGACGCCCGAGGAAGAGTCAGATTCTTTTTTCTTGCCACGAACCTTGTCCTTGATCTTGCCCAGGCGAGAGCGGGGTTTTCCTGCTGCGGAGAGGTCAAACATGCTGACGGTCATGTTGCTCCTCATGAACTGGATGTCCAGCAGCACCTCTCCTCGCTCCTTGTCTGGTTTGCCGGTCTTGCCCAGTAGCTTAAACCATCTGTTAAAATGACACAGTCAACAAGGAAATAAGATGTTTTTATTTTTATGTACCAATTACAGAGCAGCAGCAGCTTTCATTTAGTCTTTTGCAACTCAACCACAGAGTGTGGGAATTTTATAGCTTTTAATAAACAAACTTTTTTTTTTAATTTAACAATTATAAACATCCACAAGACACAAAATTGCCTTGTGCACATTTAAATTAACTTGTGAATATTGAGGGCTATGAAACAATAACAAAATAAGTCAAATCCACTCATTCTCATCTGCTCACTACTGACTCATGTTCGGGCTGCTGTTTATTAATATACCAACTTATTTTACATTATCAGTGTTTATTGTATACATTTTAGATCCTTATATTGCGTTTCTTTTTATACTTTATATTTTTTTGCTATTTTGGGATGTAACTGGGACCCTGAATACATAATTTCATTCCACCTCATGTGCCACATGTGATGCGAATGGCAATAAAAGATGCTTGAATCTGAAATGGGGTTTTATAAAACTAATGCTCAACTTGATTTCTTTAAGGGGTTTCAAACATTTGATAACGTCAAAAAAATCTAAGCAAATATGTTCTTTTTAGTATTTCACCCCGTTTTACGGCACAGATTTATTATTTTGTACACTACTCTTATTTTAGCTGCATTTTTACTGTAACTTATCGTTGTCACTGTTTTGTTGTCTGTACTTTATATGTTCCGTCTAGAACAGATCCCTCTTGTAAATGAGTCCCGTGGCTCAATGGGATTAGCCTGAATAAAGGATGAATGGGGAAAAAAAAGCGTTAGATACAATGCCTAATATATAAATCTGACATTTAGCCATTTTTTTCATGTAGGCTAAAATTGATTAGCTAGGCGACCATCTTCAATAGAAATTAAAAAAAAAAAAGACCACAAAGTATTTACGTGCACACATGCAGCCCTGAAGGCAGTCAAAAAGTAAAGAAAGTTATAAAAATTAAAAAAAAAAAATGTCACTGAAGCAAGTCAGCATTAAGTTTGCACAGGATCATGAGCAAGCGAGTTCAAGTCTGCATGAAATGTGCTTACAAGACAAAAAAAAACAAAAAAAAAAACAGTACAGCTCATCATAGAAAAACAGACGGAAATCTGGATTCCAAAGGAAATGAGGAAAGAGCACAGTGTGTGTGTGTGTGTGTGTGTGTGTTGTGCACTGTTGCACGTGATTCTCTGAATAGTTCCTGTACATTATTTTTTTAGACATGCCCTAATCTACTACTTCAGTTTCCAATCTTCCTGAAAATCCTTCATTATAAACTAAATGCAGCCCCAAACCCACCACCTCCCTCAATCATCCTGTAGAGAAGTTGAGATTCACACCCACCCCCAGGAATGCCTCAGATGTGTGGCACAAACAAATAGAAGGAGGGAAACCGCCTTTTCCTGGAATCTGCAGTCCTGTCCAGTGCCGTCAGCTCCCCTGACTCCCACTCGCTGATGAAAGAGATGATCTGCAACTCCAGCCCTTGACTACACAAGTTTAGAGCTACCCAATGAAAGCTCTTAACTAAACACTGCTCAGCACAATGTTTATCATGCAAATGTAGATTTTTCTTCTTATGCATTTATTCCCACAAATTTAATATTTTTCTGCTGCATTTGTAATTGCAGAAACTGATTATTATTATTATTTATAAATCAAGATTTGTGCATTTTCTTCCATGTTAAACCAATTTAGAGCAGAAAAGGTTAAAATCTCATGCATAAAAATGAGCTATGCCAAAACTTGAACTTTCAAAACGCGTATCAAAATGTGAACGTGAAGAAGTTTATTCATCTGACTTACAGTGTGGTGGGATTTTTAAAGATTGACTAAATGAGTCCTGAAGCATAATGTTAATAAACAGCTGTGGGAGCTGCTCAGCGCTGCAGAAATTAAAAGAATTAATGGTCCGGCTGCAGAAGAACCTTATTCTGACCTCACCTCAGAGTAAAGTAAAGAAACAAAAAGACTCAAATCAAGTTTAGGTGCAGCTCTAAAGTATCAATTATAGACTTGACAGAAGAAATTCAGTTTCATCAACTTTTTTTTTTTTTTTCTTGGTACAGTTGTTGCATCTTCTTTGGATCAAAAGAAATGGCTGGATAAATAAGACATTGCACTGTTCAGTTAATAAAAGCATTTGAGAACAGCACAATTTGAAGAAAACTGAGCAGAAATGTTCTGCAGCAGCTCTCGTCTACATCGAGTGCATTTACAGTCATACGGTAAGTGATGCACAATGTGAAGTATTTAATCTCTGCATATGCCGCCATTTATTTTTCACATCAACTCTGAATGAATCATTGACAAGTTGTTGCCAGGTGGGTTTTTATCCTCTGCAGTTGTGGAGCTGCGAGTACTTTCATGTTAATAAGATGTGTACTTGACTTTCAAGTACTTATGTCCAGTACATCTCTTAAAATAGCTCCAAACTGGCACAAACGTGTAAATAATTGAAGGTTACGGTACAGAACAAACATGATTAATGATGTTGTTAAACTTCCATTAACAAGTGTATGCAGCTAATAGTTTTATTGGCAACCTCAAACCTTTTGCCTTGATCCCATAAAATATATATTTTTTGCCTATTTCCTCAAAATAAAACAAAGTTTCTGTGTCAAGCCTTCTGTGTACTGAAAAAAAAAAAGCTTTCTGGACACAACTGATGGAAAGAATGTGCAGAATTGCAAAACAAGAGCACTTCCTACCAAGCACGAAGTTGGATTAACTAGGTTTGGGGCACTGCTGCAGCCGTCAACAGGAAACATTTTACTTTTAGAAGAAAGAATAGAGATGACGGCAGATTTTGAAGGCAAATGTGAGAATTTATAATGTGCAAACTCAAGTGGAGCAGATCTCACAGGCCTGACCCTAAAACGAACAATCAATCTTTGGACATGCAAGAAGAAGATAATAGTTTCTAAAACATTTTTTGACTAAAAACTTTCATGCATTTTCTTCACTTGTTTTTTCCCCCAGGGCCTTTGGGGGAGAGGCGGTGTCCAGCCTGCACAGGTCAGCAGGCCCTCGCAGGGCCACAATAGATACCAGTAGAGCTAAAAGGTATGCATTTGGTCTGCAGGGAATAACCTGAGTGCCTGGAGAAACACCTCGCACAGAAAGGACCCCAGCTGGTCTGTGATCCTGCAACTTTCTCACTGCGAGGTGACAGTTCAAACCACTGCACCACCACGCCAAACAAGCAAGTCCTTCAAACAATCAAAACGTTCAACCCACAACAAAAAGCCTCTCGTTCTATTCCAGTAGAACAAAAGCAGAAGGTAAAAGTTTAGAACAGTAGTTGAGTTGTGGCAGATAACATGTGATGCTCTGCATGAGCGCTAGCAAGACATGTTCAACAGAAACAAGAAGAACCAAGTTCCTCCAGCTGAATCAGAGGGGAAGTTGCAAAAGTGCTCGGGCGTTGACGGGTGGAGCACAAAACGCTGCACGAGGTGGAATTCAGCTACTTAACAACGCCGTGATAAGGAGAAGGATGTCGCTCTTCGACTAACCTGAGTGGTAGAAAATGTGCCGAACAGACATAATCTGGATGGGGATAATGAATGACTGGACATTTTGAAGATATTTATCAGACCGTCTCCAAGCACATACTTCCTGAGTGATTGATAACAATAGCCACGGCGACTCGAGCCTCTCTTATCACGCAGCACAGCTGTGAGAGCAGGAGAACAGCTGAATAAGTAAAAACAGCTCGACAGAGTGATGGTGTCCCGAATACTAAAAACAGGCCAAGTGGAGCCTGTGAGCCAGGAAGGCAGAGGTCCTAAACAACCAGAGGACCACCTCCTCCAATGTGTGGAGCGCACCAGGGACTAAACCTCGAGTTACTGAGATACAATTTGGCGCCTTTAACTAGTTCTTTTTACAAAAATCTTCACATTTTAATGTCATGTTCCAGTTTGGTTTAGAAAGAATACAAGAAACTAAATTACTGACAGCTGCTCTAACATGTATTGCCCACTAATGAAAGGCAGGTATGCATTTGCCTGTCTTGTTTGCGTTTGTTAGCAAAATATCTCAAAGTAGGCACCAGTGACCCCCACGACACAAAAAAAAAAAAAAAGCAGGTAAAGATAATGGATGGATTGTTTAATGCAACCTTCCATCCAATCGTCCATCCATTATCTTTTAACCACTTCTTCCTTTTTGGGTCGCGGGGGTCACTGGTGCCCATATCGAGCGATCACTGTGGGAGAGGTGGGAGACACCCTGGACAGGCCGCAGAGACAAATCTCTCTCACTCACACCTAGGGACAATTGAGTTACCAATCAGCCTAACATGCATGTTTCTGGTCTGTGGGAGGAAACTGGAGTACCTGGAGAAAATGCACATAGGGAACATACAAACTCCACCCAGAAAGTCCCCCGGACTGGAATTTGAACCAGAGTAACCTGCTCGCTGAGAGGCAGCAGCCCTACCAACTGATCCACCGTGCTGCCCAATGCAACTTTCAGAAAGTGATTGTTGAAAGCACATCTACAGCTTAATATTTCTTTAAGACACCTCCATTCAAGGTTCTGACCATAACATCCATTAACAGACTCCTTCTCCCTTCAGAATATCTTATATGGATATGTATCTGGAAAATAAACAAGATGAATACTTTGTTAATAACATTATCATAATCTTAAAATTCAATATACATAAATGCAGATAGGGCAAGTCTAAGCCATTATGGTCTGTATTCATACAAGAACTCCAGATGTTAAAACTTTCATTAGACAGTGCTTCAAAAAAATAAAAAATAAAACAAGCAAAAGTGCTCTCTGATCACCTCATTCAGATAATAAAGCCCTCTGACAAATTATTTTACCAATTATGTAGAATGTTAAATAGTTTACTTGTACCATTTTACTTGAAAATTCTCTAAGAATATTACCTAAATTTAAAATGTTTGATGGTTAATATGTTAATTTATTTAAGCATATGTTGACCTTAGGAGGCATGACAAATATTTTTACATTTACATGCATCACTGAAATCTGAGATTGTCATTTCTTATTTTGTTATTGTGTCCCTATGGTTCAATAAAGTCAAAATAAATAAATAAATAAAATAAAACATTCAAGATGGCCTCCACAGCCAATCACCTCAGCAAACACAAAAATGGCTCCAATTCAGTCCATTCTGAGCAACTCCTGTTTTCAGCAGATTGCACAAGACCTTTGCTTCATACTTAGGTGGTAGGAACATGAAATCCTTCAAGGGATACAATTAAATTTAGTGTTGACGTCAAGTTTATTAATTGTTTCACAAAACGAGAGTCTGGCATTATAAACGTAGGTATAAATGATCAAATAAATGACAACTGAACTGATTTTAGCTGCTTTAGATTGTTGCATGGTTTAAAAAGCACAGAATGAAATTTGAGCTGAACTTATTTAAACTCATGAAGCAAAATATCTAAAATGGAACAGAGGCCTGTGCAGATGCATGAACAAAAGTGCATCGCGATTAACTGACGGTTTATTTAAAAAAAAATTTCAAGATTTTCTTTAAGAATACATTTAAAAAGCAGCATATGGTTTATGAACTTCTAAGAGTCAAGGCAATCACTGTGGTTTCACCCTGAGGGAAACACAAGAAGTGAACTTGGTTATTTCATTGCTGCCGTCAATGTTTGTTTTTCATTGATAAAAACCGACAGGAATGCAAGGTCAAAGCTGGACTGGAGTTTCAGGCCAAGTGAAGTCGCCGAGCACACAAAGACAAACCAACACAGACGAGCTGCTCCTGAACTTATAAATAAATAAATATGACTCAAATGAGTAGAAAAACTCCAATAACTTTTAATAAAAGTAAAATTTAAATGGTGCTTAAGGTCTAAAGCAAATGTACAGAGAAAGCTTGTGCTCTGAATTTTTATTTTATTTTTTGTTTCCACTTCAAGTAAAATAAAAATTTGTTCCCATCAAATTTCAAGTTGGTTAATACTTCAAATGTTACATTAACAGGAATATAATACAGATTTATGAAATATGATTATGCATTCTGTCTTTATTTACATTTTAAACTACATGTTCTAGCTTTTCAAAAAGGGAGTTTTAAAACTGTGGTAGTAGCTGAGAGTCATATCCAAGATCTTTGGCATTAATGGTTGGCATTACCATTGTTAGCAAAATATCTCAGCTACAACTCATTAAAACTTTTGGGTTTGATGTGTTAAAATATGGATGTCCAAAGTGTGGCCCGGGGGCCATTTGTGGCCCTTTGAGTGACTTTGTGTGGCCCACAAGGTATAATTTTGGCTTAAGAAATTGATTTAGACCTTTTGCAAATTTAATACATTTTTTCAAATATAATTTTTAAGTTCAACAGCAAAATGGATAAAAAAATACTGTATTGCAAAATGAGCAATATCGTTTAATACAATGTTTTGGCAATAAATAAATAAAATCTAATAAATTAAATGTAAAAAATAAAATAAAAGAACACCAACAAAATTAGTAAATTTTGTCCTTTCTGCAAAATATTGTTCATACACATTAGAAAAAAACAACTAAAAATATGTGTGCTTTTATCATTTATTTAACATTTTTGTTGCTTGCGACTTCTTTTGTCTTCAAGGTTTTGGCCCACATATGAAAATGTTTGGACAGCCCTAAAACATTAAGATCTTGCAGTATGGCATCATTCAATGTCATTTATAAGGTTTCACCAAAACAATAAGTCATTTCTCATATGAAGAACATCTTCATTTAAACTCTGGCATGAAAGGCAGAGAGCGAAATTAAACAGAAAGGAAGTCTTTAAGCAAACAGCCTGCTGCAACTTGCTTTTAGACACACATCGAAGGATTTAAACGTTCAGAAAAAGAAAAAAAAGAATATCTATTTTTATTATGGGTGGATTAGTCTTGCATTTTAACCATCAACATAAAAACTGTGCTTCAGTGACCATCAATTAAAATCCATCTAAAGGAAAAAGACTGGCTGCTCTGGAAAAACGTATAGAAATTAATGTTCATAAATGATATGTTTCACTGTCTCTCTGCAGTATTTTGTTTAAAAAAATATATTTGTCATTAATACCTCAGGAAACTGTAAAACTTTGGGAAAAACGTCTTTAAAAAGAACCAGGAGCTTCCAGTAAATTCAGAACCTGCTGCTATAACTGTCACTAATAGCGCCTGAGCCCTTTTATATGTCACATATCTATCTATCTATCTATCTATCTATCTATCTATCTATCTATCTATCTATCTATCTATCTATCTATCTATCT
>JARVLU010000528.1:18692427-18719483 GCA_031762415.1 Simpsonichthys santanae | reverse complement strand
TAAAAGACATGTCCTGATCAAAAATAACACCAAGATTTTTAACATTAGAACTGGAGGCCAGATTAATGCCATCTAAGAAAGGTGAAAGACTGATACATTAATTCCTAAGGTGCTCAGGTCCAAAAACCAAAGTTTTGTATGTGTTCAAAAGCAGAAAATTAAGGGTCATCTAGGTTTTTATGTCTTTAAGACATGCATGTATAAGGAACTGATTAGATTCATTGGGTTTGGACAAATATAACTGTGTGTCATCAGCATAACGATGAAAATGTGTCCCTTGCTGTTTAATAACTTTACCTAATGGAAGTATATATGAAGTATAGAATATTGGTCCAAGCACTGAGCTCTGAGGAACTTCATGAGTAACTTTAGTGTATGAAGAAGATTCATTATTTATATTAACAAACTGAAATCTATCATATAAATATGATTTAAACAATTTTTGAGCAGTTTCTGTTATCCCAATATAATTTATGCATTATATTAGTACACAAACCCTAAATATTCACCCATAAACAACTAATAATGCTCATTTAATGTGCTGATAACATCCAAAGCCCCTGCAATATTTGTTTGTTAGGTCCTAAGCTGGTGCTTCACCTGTTTATTCACAGGTGGCAGGTAACCCTGCAGATGATGGCCTTTAGCTGCTCGCCATCCTCAGACGGTAACTCACCGAGCCAAACTACCTGCTGTTCCAGAAAGTATCCCTAAGATGAGGATCATACTGTCAGAGAGAGGAGGAAATCCTGCAGGCTGGAGCAATAACCGTGAGCACAAGGAAAAAAATAGATAAAAGTTCCTTAGTGGCGACAGGACAGATGGTGCAGCTGCTTTCAAAACGACGTGTCTTGGACATTCTCACTGATGGGTTGTCAACACAAGTGGCTGCAGAAATAATGTGAGAATCTTAACACACAGCAAATTTTAGAAGCTTTAATTCCATTCGGTAAAAGAAATGTCAGTAAAATTTTATTGTAAACAAAAGACAATCAGGGTTTTAACATAGTGTTATTATCTCAGTTACTAAAATACCCACCAAAATGCCACTTGCCTGCTCGACACTGACTTTAGTAGCTTCATAGCATTTAGTAATTTTAACATAAAAAGCCACAAAAGAAATACTGTAGTTATTATCTGTTAAAATTAAACAATATTTTGTTGGAATACATTTCCATAACATTGAGTTTTGGGGACATAATCAAATTCAATTGGTGCATTTTAAAATCTTTTATATGTTTAGTTTGGACTGTTGGATTTTATTACAGACCCTCAGGAAAGGTTTTATCAGCAATTTGACGAGGCTGAAACAGCAGAGGAGAAATTTTATTCTAAAAAAAAAAATAATAATTATAACGCTACTTTAACAATCAAACAGTGTTTTTAAGAGTGAAGTTCTTATTATTGCCAAACATAGTAACCATTACACAAAAGATTTTTCTTCCTGGATTATTGAGCATGCATCATTACACAAAAGCAGTTAACAGCCAACCTGCATTGTCGCCTTTTAACCACTAGATGTCAGCCTTTGACTTCTGCTCTTTCAAACCATAAGCAGAGACGGTTTAACTGGGACTCTGGATCATTTCAAGCAGGTAGGCCTCCTTGAAATTGACCAACCTGAAGTAAATCACTTTGATTGATCTGATTTGTAGTTATTAGGAAAAATAAACCCACTTTCTCTCACAAAAAGCACACATACAGTTTCTTATTCAAATGTGTCTGATCACTGGCCAAGTTGGTGTTGTGTGATTGGCCTCACATATACCATCATTCTTTGATTTGTTCTCTCTGCAGATAAACAAAACACAAACATTAACAATCAGACATTATTGATTTTCAGTTTTCACACCAAGTTTTGTCCTGTTTAGTGTTGGAAATTTGGCGAAGCCTGTTTCCACAAGTCACTCGTATGTTTAAGTTTCAGACGATACCTGAGGTCAAATATTGCTCTAATTAAACAATAAAGTGTCTAAGTACATTTTGATGTACCTGAGTCTTTAGACAACAAAGTTGCTAAGCATCTATTGTTAGTAGCATTTTTTTTTATTTTTGCCACGTTAAGGAGGAAAATTACTTCATTATGTGTTCTACTTATGATCATCTCAAATCTAGCATTAATTGTGCATTCAGTAAAATTACACAGCTCTCTGTGTCTCAGGAAGCTGCCACTGCAGTGAATCATTAATAAGCTCACTCCTGTTGATAAGTGACGAGTGCTGTGAGAGATCCAACACATATTCAGTGACCCAGCAGATGTACTTTGTCAGTCAGGTGGGACCTAAACCTGCGAACATAAAGGAATCGTGTCACAACAATCAGTTTGGTTAAACTGATGCACTTGCATTCTTGATGTGTTTGATCTACAACGTTGTCTCTTTTATGCACGTTCAAAAAATGAGAGCAGGCAGAAACTCACTGTGTTATGTGGGAATTCAGCTGAGGAGCCCAAAACAAGGAACAGCCTGTAGTTGCTCTGCAGAAAACAAAAAGAATGCATAATAAAAGACTGAAATGTGACTCCCTCACTGTCTGTGTGCTGCTCTAACCTGAGAAGCAGCAGGACACCATACTGCTTTAGACCTCAGAAGTTGTTGCAGATAATCCTATATCTCTCCTGGTCACCTTATCATCCACAATGCCCATCACCCCTTTACAACAGAAGAAGACATTGACCTTGCCAAACTCTGGGTCTGAACTCAAACAGATGGCACAGCTGTGAAACCCCTGGGTTTGCTGCTTTAAGGATAATCAAGGCTTTTTTCACAGGAAAAAAGAGCAAATGTGCATGAAGTGTTTTCTGCAAGCCTCTATGATAGAGCAAACTGTGAAGAAATAAAGAGAAAGTGGGCAACGCAGGCTCAAATGATCAAAGCAATGAAATTAGGCAACAAGCTCCCTGGAGAACACCACCCCGCTGCAGAGAAGGTTGGAAAAGCATGTGTTTTGCAGCTGAGATTATTGTAGCTTAATTTTAGCTTCAAATTCTCTGTATTTGACTTGCTCTGCGAGAAACAGGCCACAAATCCGAGGGATCGGCTGATCGGAAAGACATTTGCAAATAACTAACATTCCTTCTGATACGTAAAGATGTTAGGGCTTTAACTTTTCACCTCCTGCAGCCTCACAACCCAAAGAGAAGGCATCTATTATTATAGAGCATCATTTGCATCAGATATTTTGCACATGATGGTGCATTAGTGGAGTTTCTTGTACATTTAAAGGGACATCATAATTAATGGGGGAGGTAAGAAGCGAAAACAAACTTCTCATGTTGTTTTCATTGGATCAGTTTTTCTGTGCCACCACTCGCTCCTCAGCCAGTCCAGCCACGCCCACTTCAACCTGCTCACCTGTGCACCTGTCAGTCACAGCTGCAGCCACTTCTCCTCAGCCCCGGCTTGTTTAATTTGTTTGTTTCGCTCCATTTTCATTCGAGGTTGTTGGACATTGTGTTGCCTCCTTCAGTAGTTTTTCACGTGTGGATGGGTTTAACTTCCACGCTAGCATTTTTCTTTGTTTTACAATAAAATAATTTGTTTTTGAGCTCCTTTGTGTGTGGTCTTTATTCCTAATTCCAAATTTTTAAAAACTCTTGATAGTAGTTGATGCACACTGGCTTTAATAGATGTCAAAAGCCCCAAATATTGCAAATACATGATTTATTCTTCAACAGTTAATTTGATTTTTAAATCGTCATAGAGTAATTTTTTGAATCTAAATTGATTTTTTTTTTTTTTTTTTCAAAAGACAACTCTCAATCTAATTGTTTTCAATATTTACGAACTAATGCATTCAAAGATGAGGTTTTTTTTAATGGTCTATAAAGTTATGACATATGTTGGTTTGTTTGTTGTTATTTTTTTCTTTGAAAACCTATTTCTGAATTTAGACTGAGTAAACATTATTTTCAGGTTTAAACTTGAACGTCAAAATGTTGGTGCTGCCACCAGCTCGAGGGTCATGGGACAAAAACACACAAACAGTATTATGAAGTTGAAGTAAATTTATTTTGTAATATTCAGCTACAAATTGCAGTAGTTTTATGGCATGCATAGTTTAACACAGATAAGACACATGAAGTTATGAAGTAAGAACTCCCTTTTTGATACGTCTCTGGACTCGATCATTGCTGTCCATTCTTGAACAGTCTAACAACAAAATGTTTGAAACTAAACCAATCCCATGTGGGATTTTGTAAACTTTCTTTGGCTTTTAATAAAGAAGCTTAAACTGCTTTTATACACTTATTGATGAAGATAAGAAAACTAAGATTAAAACTTTACAGTAAAGGTATTGATTATTTAATTCACTTTGAGGTATTAAAGCTGAACTTTTGCAAACAAAATAAAAACTTTCCCCTTTAAATTGATTTTTTTTAAATCAGTAAATCTGCCATTAAAGCTGTCCTGTTTAAATCAAAGCAGTCAGAATCTCATTTTATTTTATTATTATAACACTCAACTAAATCACGCAGAGTAAAAATCAAAATGAGTCAAACGTACATGTAAATAAAAGGCATATCACAGTATTAAAGTTCAACAAAAACCTATTTATATCATGTTTGCAGTTGAAAAAGTCTGGTGTGCACATTGGAAATGACACTTCTGTCACAGAAAGGGAGGCAGATAGGTTTTAAATTGAACAAAAACAAATCAGTGCTACATTAAATTACACATAATTACCTGTTTTACCAGGTTTATTAGTCTTCAGTGACATTTCACATCAACAGCATAAGATGTAGAGAAACAACAACAGCCACAAAATACACCCACGCGTAAATGATTTGACCAGACGGAACAAAATATGTCAGTATTGCATTTTTTTGTGCTTATTATAACCCTCTGCACTGAAGCAGAATGTGTGGTTTTTAAAATATATCCTACTTGCTACAGTTAACAACAATAAAAGTTGAGCAAACTAACTCAAACAGAACATCACCTGTCAATCACTGAGCAAACATGTAGAAATGTTCTAATTATTAATCAAAAATATGGTTTTAAAAAATGCTCTTGTCAAAAGTCACGAGTGCAGCTGTTGGTTTAGTTTCTGCTCAGAGGAGCAGCAGCAGCTTGTTGCTAACAGTGATGCTCCAGCTGTCGTCAGCTGTGCTTCAGCGAGGCAGTTCCAGCTCAAGGTTGATATGTTTCCTCCATCACAGTTCAAGAAGATCCGTCGTTTGTCCTCTGCTGGGTTTTTGTTTTCCAAGAAGGCATGTCTGACCTCTCAGCGGGAACTCATCGAGACATCATCCGCACAAATTCTGTGAATTACAGCAAAAGACGTTTACTTCATTCAGTCGGCAGCTTTAGTTGAAATCTGCAGCCAAGCTGTCCTGCAAGGTGTCACTCGCCTCTTTTCATCACTACAGAGCTTTGGGCTAAAGTCATCTTATATTGGATGCATGCGGTGGCCCTGAGGTGTAAATGAACATTTAAAAAAAAAATGGAATTACATTTTAAAGAATTAAATAAAATTTGAAAAAATAAAAATAAAAAAATAAAAATATAAAAAAAAAAAAAAAAAAAAAAAAAAAGAATTGTATTAAGCCAAAGCGGAAGTGGCCAAAAAAGGGAATTGCATTTGAAAAAAAAAAAAAAAATTAATCACATTAGAAAATAAAAAGAAATTACTGTATATAAAAAGAAAAATGGAATTATATTAAAAAAACGTACAAAAAAATACAGAATCATATTTGAAAAACAGAATTGCATATGAAAAAAAATGCATATAAAATAATGTGCTTGATGGGTGACAGAAATGCTCACTAAGAATTATTACTAGAAAACATCACTGTCATCCATCAAGCACATTATTTCATCTACTGAAGTTATTGAAGTTCCACGATTTGGTGGATTATAATATTTTATCAGTTATGTATAGGGCTCAGAATAATGAACTGTTAAATATCCAAATACATTTTGTTAAAAGACAAAGTTGTCATAACTTAAGGGGACAGAGATATTGTTGATGTTTGGAGAGTGAAGTTTAAAATGCCAAGTCAATGTGTACATTTAAGAAAATGATCAAAACTGATTTGTTGAAAAAATATATATGAAGTAGCTTAATGTGTATTGTATTAGTTAGAAAAATTAGAAATGGTTATTCTTTTGTTTTGTTACTTGAAGATTATTAATATTTGAATAACTGTTTGAAAAAGGGGCAGATATAATAAAACATTTTTCTTCTTTCTGCTACCTTTAATTTTTTTATATATATATTTTTGTATTCTTATAGTTTATGGATTTTTTTTCTTTTAATGAATAAATTTTATTAAAAAAAAATGGAATCACGCTTGAAAAAACAGAATTGCATTAAGCTAAACCATAAGTGCTGTTTATTAAAAAGCAAGTGAACAAATGGTACACGGACCCCACATACTGCATGAGAGTCATGTTACTGTACATTGCTCTGTTGTTCTATGTTGTTAATAAAGTATTAAAAAAAAACACCACTTATGGTTTGGCTTAATGTAATTCCGTTATTTTATTTTATTTTATCTTTTTAAATTTAATTCTGTTTTTTCAAATGAACCACTTCCACTTTGGCCACTTCCACTTCAGCCATTTCCATTTTGACTTAATGTAATTCCATTTTTTTCAAACATTGTTGTATTTTTGTTGTGTTTTTTCCCAATTTAATTTTGTTTTTTGAAATGTTGTTCATTTATACCTCTGGGCCACAGTATATTATACTTTGTATTTATATAGTTATAAATATTCCTAAAGAAGAATTGTTACACAGCTGGACCTCATATCTCAGCAGCCGTCCAGTCAGTAAGTCACAAACGATACTGTACTGTATAAAGTCAGCTTTTTAATCAACAGAGAGGTTATATTTTTACCAGTAAATGGATTTGATTATCAGTGACTCTTTTTCAGCAACTTATTTGTAGTCTGGTGCTTACTACGAAATGAGCTCAGAGCATAACACAATGAGAAATAATGTTTTTGAAAGTCCCAACAAGAAAAATGCAAAGCACATTTTTTTTTTATCCCTTGCAGCCTCTGCATCTTTTTCTCAGTGGATAATGAGTGAGGTGACAAAATCCCTCAGAAGAGAGATAATCTGACAGAGACGTTTGTTCATCTCCTCACCTCAGCATCAACACTGTATACGATATTAGCATGGGATATGAGACAAACACAAATGGAGATTTAAATAAATGTAAATGTGTCTTTGAAGGATACATGTGCTACAATCTCAGGAACAGTGCTAACGGATCAAGGGTATGCTGTGTTGTGGACACACTGCGGTACCTTCAAAGTCTACATGTCCATCTCCGTTGAGGTCGATGTCTCGAAGAATTTCCTCCAGATCTCTGTGTCCAACCTGCAAAAACGTCAAGGCAAGGGAAAGGTGTGAACGTCCGTGGCACAAACTCAAACTAAATCCGAAAGCGTGACAGAAATCAGGCCGACACTGACTGATGGAGGTCGGTACCTGCTGTCCTAGTAGTTTTTTCATCGCTTCCCTGAGCTCAGCTGTGCTGATCTGACCATCACCGTTTGTGTCAAACTGAAAATCAGACAAACAAAGGTTTAATTCAAGCAGACGTTCAACTGTGGTGAACACCCAGACACGCCAGTTCAATATTAGTAATAGTATAATAAGACATATTGTGATAACTCCCACTTGAATTTTGCATAAAACAAACTTGGCTGCTGTAATTTCCTCACCTCCTTGAAAGCGTCTCTGAGTTCCTTCACTCCTATCATGTCTGCTGTTTCTGCCAGAAGTTTAGGCCCCATAAGTTCAACAAAATCTTCAAAGTCAACATGTCCTCCCACTGTTACACAGATATAAAAACATTCTAGCCTCAATAGGTCATACAAAAAATATATATTTTTTTTCTTCATTAATCAGTTGTCATGAATAGCAAGACTGACTTTTAAAAACTAGGGAACTGGCTGTCAGAGAAATAGTTCAGATATTCTGAAGTGAGGTTTTTATGGAAAATGTAATAAACAATATGTCGCCTGCTATCGATAACTCTTCAGATGACCTCAACTTGGAGAATTAAAGTTTATTTCTGATTAACAAACTAACAGCTAGTTTGAGCAAGGCCTAGACAAAAGTGGATTGTTGTGTTGTAGATGGATAGATGGATGAATGATGGATGGATAATGAATGGATGATGAATGGATGATGGATGATGGATGGATTATAGGTGGATGATGGATGAATGGATGGGTGGATGATGGATAATGGATGGATGATGAATGGATGGATGAACAGATGATGGATGGATGGATGGATGGATGATGGATAATGGATGGATGATGAATGGATGGATGAACAGATGATGGATGGATGGATGGATGAACAGATGATGGATGGATGGATGGATGGATGGATGGATGGATGGATAGATGGATGGATGGATGGATGGATGGATGATGGATAGATGATGAATGGATGATGAATGGATGATGAATGGATGGATGAATGAATGGATGATGGATGTACAGTATTATAGGTGGATGATGGATGAATGGATGAATGGATGGATGGATGATGGAAAATGGATGGATGATGAATGGATGGATGAACAGATGATGGATGGATGATGGATGGATAGATGGATGGATGATGGATGGATGGATGAATGGATGATGGCTGGATTATAGGTGGATAATGGATGAATGGATGGATGGATGGATGGATGATGGATAATAGATGGATGATGAATGGATGGATGAACAGATGATGGATGGATAGATGTATAGATGATGATGATAGGATGGATTATGATGAATGGATGGATAAATGGATGATGGTGGATGGATGATGATAAATGATGGGTGTATGCATGTATGGATGACAGATGGATGGATGGCTGGATGGATGATGGATGGTGGATGATGGATATATGAATGGATGACAATGGATGAATGGATGGATGATGGATTGAAAGATAGATGATGGAATGGGTAATGGATGGATGATGAATGTTTGGATGGATGGATGGATGGATGGATAGATGGATGGATGGATGGATGGATGGATGGATGAATGATGGATGAATGATGGACGGTCTGTGTAGTTGCTAATTTGTCAATCCAGATAAAATGTTATTTCTTCAAACTGAGGTTGTTCAAAAATCTATCTACAACAGGTAAGACATTGATTGTCTGAGCCCACTTCACAAGACCCATATAACCCTGGTAAAGTGTTTATCTCCTGACTTTTGTGCACTAAACTGCATCTGGTCAATGAAAACTAAAAGACAGAAGATCCATGGACCAAAACAAACATGGACAGATGCCGTTACGATTCATGTTGATCTGCTGGCTCAGCTCGATCAGCTCCATCTCTGTTGGCATGTAGCCCATTGTCCTCATGCAGTTCCCCAGGTCTTTACAGCCAATAAATCCATCTTTATCTTTGTCGAACTCCTTAAATGCCTCACGCAGCTCTGTGAGAAAAACAAAGATAAAAACACTGGATGAACTTTGAAAATTGAACATTTGTACTTGTTATTGTGATAAATGTAGCCTCACATACCATCCATTTCTTCTGGCCTCAGCTCCCGGTCCTGCAGGGGAGAACAGTACAAGGTTAAGATCCAAACATTGTTGGCATCTGAAAACGCATGCCAGTATACCCATTGTTCCTCGCTCAGCGTGTCTCTGTGACAAAAAAAAAAAAAGCAATTTGAGACATAAGCCAAGAGTTGTTGTTCCAACTTGACAGGAAGAGCTCTTCCAAGACATGGCAAAGTGATGAAGACACTGGCAATCTGTCAAAATGTGGCGTATGCAACAATGTGAAAACACCAAAACCACAGAGAATTGTTACATTTGTCATACAAGAATAATAGTTTTTTCTTGAATATGTCTCTAATGTGTAAGAAATTAATGTTGGAGGTTATGATTTAAATACATTTATTATTAGGTTAAAAAAATAAGATTAAACACCCTTTATGTCCCGTTTGGTTCAATATTAAATCCATGTTTTCTTTCAAGGAGCATCATCCAAGAGTTCATCTTCTACATAATGTCAAAAAACTTTATTATATGTAAAAACACTCCGACTTTAGTTGTCACTCCATAAATGAGGAGCAATAATCTCACCATAAGCCTCCATTGTGCTATAATGTCCACCATGTTTTTGAGCATCACATCCAGCCTCCAGTGTGAATATGAATAGACACCACACTCTTCTGTCTGGCATTCAAGCAACTAGGAGCACCCCTTCAGTTCATCAGGATCTCAAGTCCTCTCAGCGTCACCGCTGTCTGTTCTGACTTTACAGTGAATATAGTGATTGGTTTTGCTCATTGATCATTAACTACGCTGACGTTTCTTGCATGCACATCGTATGTTCTGGACTTACGTACAGCCTGCCGGCTCTCAGCAAAGCCCTTGCGTAGAAAGATGCACGCAGGCCCCAGCACGTTGTGCATGTTGACTCCGTTCTGGGCCAGGGCTACTAGTGGCTCAAGACAGGCCCCCCCAGATCCCCCCTCCTCACAGGACTGCACTGCTTTGTAGTTCTTCTTCTTGTCCTGGAGCAGCATCAACGCGGTGAGGAGAGGGGCGCAGATGTGGGAGAAGAGGCAAAGACAAGGGGGGGGGGGGGGGGGGTTAAAATGTGTGACTAGTTTGCACTCATGGCAACCAGGAGCCCACGCGCAGGAAAGGTGGGGTGGTTGGGTGGGGCGGGAATGGTGTTAGTCGTGATGTATGATGGAGCCCATGTTATGATACGACCACCTCCTAATAAATCAAAGCCCCACTTTTCAGTCATATTCGTGTTTCCTCACCCTGAGAATTTTTTTAAATTAATTGCTAACATTGTTAACACAACAACTATTTCTGGACAATTCAAACATGAACTCCAACTTCCTGTACTCGGACTTAATCTACTTTTATTGTGTTAAACTTACATTTAAACTGAGGAATTATCACAGTAAAACTTAAAAAAAAAAATTATAAGATTTTCCTAATGGCTAAATAAACAAATAAAGTCAACCTAATGATTTGGTGCAGATGTGTTGGAACTGGCTGCAGTGCTCCCAAATGGCTACCACACCAAAGCAACCTCAGCAAACACAAAAAATTGCTTTAAATCAGCCAGTTATACAGAAAATGACCTGAAATTTGATGTGAATGTAGCTGAGAGTCGTCCCTTCACATAATATAAGACCTAACTTATCCTGCAAGATGTGTTTTTAAAATTTTCCATTAACAGTTGGAGTCAACTGTGGTTTTTTTTTATTTTTATTATTATTTTTTTAGCAAAATAACTCATAAACCTCTGGACAAATTTTACTGAATCTCCCAGAAAGTAATCAATAAGTGCACATCTACAATTGGATACCTCTTGGCGTAAACCCAATTAAAGATGGCCACCATAGCAAACATGAACATCACTAGGACTTGGTCAGTTTTACAGGTACTGAGTTAACGCTTGGTGAAGTAGCTGAGCATCATTTTCAAAAACGTTGGCAATCTTTTGATTAAAACTTTAACTTTTTGGTGTCAGCCCTGATTTTTTTTTTTTTTTTGAAGATATTAAGCCAAAATGACGTCGTAGCTGTCCATATGTCCCTCTTCAAGGAATACTTTCTGTTTTCCATCATATTTAATTGGATTTGTTTTGTTTTGTGGCAACGTTTCAAAAGCAAACAGCAAAGCAAAGATTCAGCCTGCCATGAAATTATAACTGCCAATTAGGTCAATCAACCAAGGTCCAAATGTTGTCCTCACAGCCGCTGACTCAATTACTGGACGAACAACAGGTTAATTAAAAGTCTTCAGATCCAGACAGAGCGGGAGCTGCTTCTAAATAAGGTCAATTACAATCAAAACTCATTTCATAGGCTACAATCAGCAAAAAAAATCTTTTTTTGTCAGATAGATGAAGCAATAATAAAGATGTATTTCCACTTCTCATTTTTTAAAACACTAATTGTTGATGTCGTCAGTAACAGAGAAGATCTTCCACTTTCCGTGAAATAAATAGAAGAAGACAGCATCTCAGCAAATCACCAAGAATCCATTTAACCGCTGCTCTAAATCTTTCTGACATGAGCTCAACCATTTTTTTTCAAAGCTTTAGCACAATGGCAAACACACATTATTACAAGATTTCCATGCACGCTCATGCTTTACGCAGTTACACTCTGTATTAAATGTTCTACAAATGACCTTCACTCTCCATCTGCTTGTCCTAAAGCCAGTTTGAGCGTTCCTGCAGATCTCATCGCAGGGGTTGATGCCCACTGGGCAAATCTGAGCAAGTGATGCATGGAGCAGCGCTGTCTGCAGCTACACGATGCCAGAGAAGTACTACGAAGCCTCGTGCTAGTTATATAACGTCAAATACACACAGCGGGGAAGAGAAGTCTAAAAGTGAGGACGAGTGAAGTCGAGCAAGAAGTTCTGCAGCCTTCAAACCCGTTTGGAACAGATGGCATTGTCATATTGTTCTTCTATAAGGATGTGCAGCTTAGATCGCTGAGAGTTTTGATACACGGGTTTATAAAGCTGTTTCAGAGACAATAAATATTTGTATCTAAAGGCAACAGGTTTGAAACTGCTGATCAGAACCAGCAGGTTGTGGCAGATCAAGTGACAGGTCAGGATGAATCACAGCGACTCTAAGGTTTTGGTCACATTCATACGTTATTTTAAAGAAAAGTTGATCTGGTTAGCCAAATTTGTTCATGGTTTTCATGCAAGTGATGATTTCCATGCACTTTTCTTTGATAAAAATCATAAACCCCAGTCAATACAAAAAAATAAAATGTTTTAAAAAGACTAATGACATTAAAAAAAGTTCTGCCTGGCAGTGAAATGCCAAACAGAACGTTGGGACAGATAAAAAAATAAAAATAAAAATGATTCCAACTGGACCAGTTAGGGGTCACACCATGACATAAGCATGCACTGAAGGTCAGGGGGAGTCAGGAACAAGTGGACAACAACAGACAGGGGGGGGGGGGGGGGGCGCCCGCCCAACCCCCAAACGCAGCTTACCTTCTTGGTGAAAGATTTAAGCGACTTTACTGAGTTCCCCATGGCAACAAAACAACAAATGCCCCAAAAATAAAAAATGAAAATTAAAAAAAATCCTCTCGTTTTATGTTTTCTCTCTGACCGTGCGACTATACCTGTACGTAAGCGCACGTACGTGCATGTGTGTATGCATGACATGCATTGGAACAGGGTTGATTAAGAAGGGAACAGGTCCTGTGGGTTATTGACTGATAGAAAAGGACATTTTGGGAAGAGGACAGGAGCAGACGGGAAAGACGAAGGGTTGTGCAGGACAGGGACGACTTAAAGGCAAGGATGCTGGACAGTAGGAGGACAGGGACACCGAGACAACGAAGGAAATATGTAAAGAGTAATGAGAAACATAAAGACTATGAAGGGAGAGGAAGCATGCAGCTATCTGTGTGAGATGCAAGTGCCTGAAGTAGAAGAGCAGGATTGCTTATTCATCCCATCCTCTCTCCTGCAGAGCCTTCCCTTCAACCCTCCCTCCCCTCTACCCTCTCCGCCTCGCTTTGTGTGTCTGTCAGGACGTCTCTTGCTCTTTTCCCGCACCCTCCATGCCCCCAAACTCCTGCTAAGTCCACAGTTTTTATACCATCCATGCCAATGCGACAGAAGAAGCACATTCGGACAGCATGTCACCTTCCCCTGAGCAAGATGCTGGAGACACTAATCCAAACATTTTACACACACACACACGTGAACACACACTTGATTAAACTCACTCGGATGTGGGGCCGTGGAGCTAAAAATATTGCACGCTTTCTTTCTCTCTTCATCCCCCACTCTACCCCCCCACCCCTCCAGCTTCCACCACACAGAGGCAACACAAAGTCATGATAAGCTGGAAGGGCTCGGATGCAGATCAAAGCCCAAACTGTTCACAAAATGACACACGGATGGAGAATTGTGGCTCCGGAGGAGGCAAGCCAGCACGTGTAAATGAAAACACACGCAGACAGGCAAAGAAACGGCAAATCTTACACACAAACACTGTCATGGATGATTTCTAAAAAAGTGGTACAAGGAAGAAATATTATTTATTTTTGCAGTACTATATTTTATTCTAATACTCTATGACTCTATTACAGACTCCAAAATAGGAATTTACTAAATCTGTTGATGGAAACAAAAGCCCCATATTTCCATCAAAGTTATGGGCTGATTTTTAAAGGTTAAAGGTTAAAGCTTTTATTGGTGCAGAAGTATCCATTGCACATGGACCACTGCTTCTGGTTCGTGCACTCACTTTTTCATGCTCAGTTTATTCTGGGCAAGGTCATGAAGGGAGAGGGTCATCCAGTACAGAGCAACAAAAACAAACGTTACATCAACCGAGCATCTTTGCACACTCACATCCACTCCTACAGGGGCAGTTTAGAATCTCACCCATCGTGCACGGTTTTGGGTTGTGGGAAGAATAAAACTCGGTCAGATCACACAAACAGTCACTACTGGTTTTTAGAAATCAGGGCAGCCAATAGTCCATGTATGATACAGATTAAAATAATAAATAAATTTGCATTTAATAAAAAAATTTGCATGACTGCTTAACTTAAATAAGTACAATTAGTCTTGTAGGAGCACATTCTTGCTTATAAACTAAATAGCGGACGACTGCGAGATGACGACATTCAGTCAGTTAAATATTCAAATGTATGGCTAATTGTAGATTTTTTTTAAATGGCAATTAGTTTTTAAACTTCTTGATTTGAGGCAAGAGAACTAACCTCCACACCTATACCTAATTTATTGGTTTATGATGTGAATTTTTTTCTTCACTAGCTCTCTGACGAGGCGCACGCGTTCCTCCCTGTTCTCCTCCTGCTCTTTTGCTCTCTGTCTTGTGTATCAGAGAAGCTCCTATTTTTTTAACACATCTCCCAAAATGGAAACTACTGTTTTGGATCCGACCAATGGGCTTTCGATGTGTATTACAAAATCTTTTCAACAAAGTGACAGGGTCCTGGAGAACCCTCATCTGCTCGGACGAGACTCATGCAGCTGGATATTGGATTTATGATAAGAGGTTTCCTGTTTTTGGAATAGTCTGGTTCCTGGTTTATCAACATCCAAGAAGACGGCCGCAGCTAATTTGGACCTCGTCAGGCTCCTGTCTGTGAAGGTCTGGTTTGTGCTGGAGGACTCAAAATCAGCTGATTTACGAGCTAAACCGTGAGTTGGAAGTGATTAGAATCGCAGGCCACCTGTGGCTTTTGAACTCGTCAGCATGAAAAACCATCTTGAAGAGGCTCGTAAGCACAGACCAGTGGAATGTACCCATAATCTGGCCATTTGGACCTTGGAAAGCTGTCAGTACAGACTCAAGGTTGACAGAATACAGTCTGACAAAATAAATCAACAATTATGGTTGTCTGAATCTCTCCCCAGCTGGCCTTGGAACAGGCTGACTTATCAATTTCTCCTGGGAAATGTGTAAACTAAGGAAAAGCTTTGTCTGTCGCACCCCCCGAGGAGTCTTATCAAAACTGTGCCAGGTGATCATCATCTTATCAAGACAATGGACTATCTGTTAGTGCTTCATGGACCGCCTCATCGTAAATGCATATGTAACATGTTCATAAATGTGCTGCTGGAAGAGTTTTTTTTTTTTGACGTCTTAAATCTTGTCCTGTTAGGACAAGGTGTGAAGATAACTTTTTTTTGTAATGCCACTACCCTCTTCTCGTGGCTTTGCCCCATTTTCTATCTAATGAATGTTATTCTGAATAAGAATCAAAAGGCCGCGCTTTATAGCAGCAGCTTCGTGCACTCCATCCATCTTTTGGGTGGCTGTACGTACATGTTCTCGCTGTATCTCGGTGCAATGATAATAAAGCTTATTCTGATTCTGATTTTAGGTCCTTCCCATCAATTTCACAACAAAGAAAAGGTGCTGGAGAGCCCTCATGCCCTCAACGGACCCATTCAGCTGGGTATGCCATTGATTCCTGTGGTGAGTGGAAGATGATATGGAGGACCTAGAAGATATGTTGTATATAACAGGTTTCTCTTGTAAATGAGTCTTTGAGGCTCAATGGGAACTAACCTGTATAGATAAAGGTCTAATAATAATAATAATAATAATAATAATAATAATATCAAAGACTTATGTAATGTGCACAGTTGAATTAAAACAAGATATTTTCATTCACCAACAGGATTCCTCACCCTGGCCAAGAGGGTTTTAGGACCTAAACTTAACCAGGACACCAAACTCTAATCATGTAGTTGTGCTGCATAAAGGATGTATGAAGCTAAGAGACCAGAAATGAAGAATTTTGTGAACGGTGGTCTCCTTAGTGTGTATAAAATAAAATAAAAAACAGCAGATTTCAGAGCATCACTGCCTTCTGATTGAAAAGCACGTTTTATACGATCAAGTAATTTCCACCATTTTAATCAATGTGAACCTCTCATGTCAGATTTGGGAACTCTTGAAGTAAAGATTCTGCAGCAGTTTGTCAGTTTATTAAAGGGGTAAAATAAATGTTTTTTCGGAGGGCATGAGACAAAATGAGAAAAGAACGGGTTGCATTAACGTGCACCATGAGATTCTTTTAAGTTGTGCTGTTTGGACTCCAGCAAATTCAACCCAGTTGTCAAATCATTAAATGCTTCATTAGTGGAGGCTTTTGTTCACATTGTAATATTTTGTGTAGATGGTTTTAGATGTTTGAAAAGCATTTCTTTCGAACTTGTGTTTCTTCAACAAAGCTACATTATCCAATTTCTACAATTCTTTCTATTATTTTTTTTATATTGAAAATAAAGAATAAATTTAAAATTTGAGAAATATTTCCTGAGACTCTTCTTAGGCACAGATTTTTTTTTCTAATCACAATTTGAGAAAGCATTAGAAATCACATTTCATGACTATTGACTATAAATCAGCTTTTCAGTGAGCGGCTCTGCATTCTGAAGCTCAAGCATCATTCACCACTGTCTAAAACAGCAAACTACCACACATCCACTAAAAGCCCCCTCCCATACTTGTAGTTTAAGTCTCCACCAGCAGCATCCACCCCTGAGGTGACACCATCACTGCCCTCTGAGGCTCCATCCTCTCCTCTCCTCTTGCCTCCTCTCTGCTCTTCTAACAAACACATCCACACCAAAGTTGTTTCAGATGGAGCTTCTCTTTGTCGCTCTGTGGATGATTCATCCAGCCTCTTACTGGAGGCTCATTGTGAACTTCAGAACACATCAGACGTCAGATTCAGGAGCCGTCAGCTCTCGTAATGTCACACCACAGAACGCACTGGCGTTGTTTCCATCTCTTTTCCGTTGTGTATCCTTTTATTTTCTCCCTCGTACACTTTACTCACTCCTGATGACTATTTCGCGTGACCGCTTGGACTCAGTATTTAACATTCTCCTATCTGAATAAGATTATTAATAGAGTTTATTTTTAAGTGCGCGCCAAAACATGAAGCAGGATGACATTTCAATGAAAATATGAAGAAGCAGGTCTCAGATCTATTTTCTTTTTTAATAAGCTGACTAATATGGTGCATCTTGAGTCTAATAAATAGAAACTGTGTCCATGACGTTCTAGTTGTGTGTGCACTTCCATCGTCAGAGGAGGCAGGAGGAGAAAAAATACACATTTGCAACGCTTGACGTCACACTTTTATCCAGCAGCTTATTAAAATGTTCAAATTTAGTTTTTTACAATTATCAAACTTTGTATAAGACCATGCGTTGATTTCATTTTTCCTTTTATTAGCCTTTTTCTGTTTTTATTTTATATATATTTTTTTCTTTTATACAATGTCTTTCTGCGTTTCCTATTTTAGCTCTGGGTCTCCTCACACATTTAACCCCATCACGCATGTCGGCTCTGAGCCTCTTTTCAAAAAGAAGAGATTTAACCAAAATGTGAAATTTTCTTACCTCCATCTTTGGCTGCACTGATTTAAAAATATCCATGTGTGTCTAAAAATAGCACTCCAGATAAACTGAAAGCATATGCGGGGGTGAAGATGATGTTCCTAATCTCTCTTGGCTGAAATCTGTTTTTCTCTTTTTTTCCAGTAATAAGTACTTTTTTAAATTTTATTTCTTCTTAGACATCAAGGTCAGAGAGACCCAGAAAAAAAAAAAGAGAATAACAAATGAGGAGTGTCTTCTACAACAACCAGGATGTCTGGTTTCAAAAAGCTTTTTTCTATTGAACTCTTTCTGATTTATTATGTTTTTATGCTTTTTTTTCCCACTTTATCTTGTCATGATTTCCAGTTCACTTGCAGGACACAGTGGTTCACACTTATCAGTATGGTACTTGCACCCTCTGCTGGATAACACAAACCTTTTATCAAAATACAAACACTGGCACGTGTGAGGTTGCTGAAGATCCCAAACCAGTTATGATTCTTCTGAGGAGTTAAATAATTCACCTGCCAAAGTATCTGTTGCTGGATGCTCGAAGGACGATGATGTTTTTTCTCCTTGTCTTTCTCTCTCTGTGTGTGTGTGTGTCCTTGTTTATGTTACTTTGTAAGGCCCATTTTTCCAACTTATACTACATTGTGAGGCCCAACTGTTTCTTATGGGGCCCAAAGCCCGGGCCCCATAATAGTCCCGTTGGTGGGTTAGGGGTTAGGTTTAGGACTAAGGTGTGAATTGAGGATGTGTTAAGTGTAGGGTAAGTTATGTATTGGTAATGATTAGGTTTAGGGTAAATGTCAGGGTTAGGCTATAGAAATGAATGAAAAATGAATGGAAGTCAATGCAATGGCCCCACAAAGATAGCAAAACAAACCTGTGTGTGTGCTCTTGTGTCTGAATGAAGTTTAAAATAAACTTGCAGAAAGTAATGTTGGAGTCAACACAATTCAAAATGGCCACCACAACCAAGGGAGCACAAAAATAGCTTTAACTCAGCTGATTTTATTTTATTTATTTTTTTTTTACAAAAATTCAGCTACATTTTGTTGTTTGTAGCTGAAAATGAGCCCCAAAGACATCCATCAATCCATCATCTTTACCTGCTTCTTTGTTTTTGGGTCACGGGGGTCGCAGATGCCCAATTCCAGCAGTCACTGTGCAAGAGGAGGGGGACACCACAGGTCTCCGGTCCATCACAGGGACACGCAGAGACAAACACCCATTCACACTCACTCATACTTAGAGACAGTTTATTGCATATGTGTCAAATTCAAGGCCCGAGGGTCCAAATGTGGCCCTCGTTGACGACTTATCTGGCCCCCAAGTTGATTTTTTTAAATGTAAAATACTTTTATCGCTTGCATTTTTTTCAGTAATCTTTAATTATGATGTCAAAAGCACAACAGTGAACATCAAATGAGACCAGTCAAGCTCTTGTTGAGGAACCTGTGACCAAGAAAAGACGTTGGGCGTTTAACTTGAGTTAATGCAGATTCTGAAATTGGCCGTTAATTTGAAAACGGTTTTGACTTTGGCCCCTTTTGTAACGGACTTGGACACCCCTGATTTAGAGTTACAATCAGACTAACGTGCATGTTTTTTGGTCTGTGGGAGGAAATGGGAAAACCCACACGTGCACGGAGAGAACATGCAAACTCCACCCAAGGCAAAGGGATTTGATCCAGTCACCTTCTCATTGAGAGGCTGCAGCTCTACCAACTGATCCACCGTTCCGCCCCCACAACAGACATTTTGAGCACCAATAGATTTATGAAGATAAATATTTAAAAAATTGCCATTAACTATTTGGAGTCAACTGTTAGCAAAATTTCTCATGAATCACTGGATGGATTTTAACTAAACATTCAGGATTTTTTTTTTAAATGTCTACAACTGATTGACTTTTGGAACCAACTTAATTCAAGACGGCACCACACACAACTAAAATGGCTGTAAATCAGGCATTTCTATAGATATCGGGCTAAAATTTGAAGTGGTGGTAGCTGAGAGTCGTCCACAACACACAATCTGAGTGCGACATCTGTCATTTCTCATCAGAAGATGATCTCAGTCTACAATGCATGAAAAGCAGCAGGTGATGTGTGTATATTGTCTGTGTTTAGTGACTTTGTACACTGACATATTTTTTTTTTTGATAATTTGTAAATATGGATTATAAACTTTTAATCTCAGGACAGCATGTTGATTCACCAGCTAATCTAATAACTTCAGTCAGTTAGCATCCTTTCGGAAGCATTTAGACATTTTGCAAAGACACACACACAAAAAGACGCTGCTGTGCTCCAGTCCCTCATAATCAGGTCTTGATGGGTTATTTTTAGCTTCTTCTGCTCGGGGCAAGCGAGTCCTGATGGGATTCTATAGAGATCCTGACGTTACGTAAGAAAAAAAAAAAAAAAAAAGAGAGTTTGCAGAGTTTGGCATCTCAGTTTGTGTTTTGTATGTTTGGGTTTTTCAGAATAATTCACATTTCTGCTCTTTTTCTGTTCACTTCCCACTCACGCATCACTCCTCGCTGCTCCGCCCGTCACCAATGTCCACTCATTGTGTCATCCCGACTGTGGACGGTCACGTCTGAGGCGACTTCACCCCACAGTGACGTCACAGCAAACAAACACTCGTGCTCTTTTGTCAAAGACAAAATCTAAAATGTGTCGTATTTTTAACGAGTTGCTTTTCTCTGTCTTCGTTTAATATATTCAGACTCTTTGTGGTTCAAATCAAATAATTTAACCATATGTTATTTAGCATTGTTCAACTTTCATGAATATTTATGGATAAGGTTAAAAAAAAAGGCCATTTTTGATGAGCATCAGTGGTTTTGGAGGCTTTATTTAGTGCATTTTGCCTCAAAGGAACCACTGAAGACTGATTGAAGCTTTGGCCTAGATTGAAACAAGTTATTTCTGGAACACATTAGTGCACAAGGAGCTAATTATCTCCTCGTGAGCTTTTTGTCTTGCACACAAACAGAGGGATTTCTGAGGAGAGGTGAGAAACACCACTTCCATGGTCTATTGATTACCTTTTATTAAAAATTAAAACTTATTTACAGATGCCCTTGCTTTGCACATTCAAGCTCTCGGTGGGTGTAGATCCCACCCTGCTTGGTGCTCAGGTGACAGTCACAATAAAAGTCTTCTTACTGGGATGTAACGGACACCACAGGAGCCCGATTTGAACTGAAAACACACATCCATTTTTAATCTGCTGCGCTGGGGGTGAGCACAGGTCTGTCTTTACCTGCGTCTCACCTGAGAACCTCCATCTGCTGTGGACCTATCAGCACTTTCACTGTGCAGCTGGTTAGATGACCAGAACCTCAACAGTAGCTTCTATTAGAAATATTGAAAATAATAAAGGTTTTAAATCAGTTATTTGAATTATATGTCTTAAGTTTGATTATTTTTTATGTTTTTGGCTTAAACACCAGCTGGGTGCACATTTGGAAGGTTTAAAGTTCTATTACAACCATTTTACCATTCAAGTCTTGTATATTATATATTATGTGTATTATAATAAGGACAAAATCGAGCAACTGGATTGGAATGGATATGAATTTGTGATTTTGACTTTTTTTTTTCTGCTGAGTTGAATTGTTGTGAATTTACGAAAAGTTGCTTCTAAAGTTGTTTAAATGTCATAAAATTGATTGGAATCAGTTTGCTCAAAAACCATGACACCCCCTCTTTTCATAATTGTTTTTCTTAAATCAGGATTGTTTGAATAAAGCTAAACATTTCCATTTTGTGCCCATTCAAAAAAAAAAATAGCTTTGTTCATCTTTACTGATAAAACTTTAGGATTTTGCACTCAACATACAGTTCTGAAGGTCTTCATCAAGGTTTAAAACAGAAATATTAGTAAAGATGAGCCAATAAAAATGGTCACGCCCTGATGAAGATTATAGGAACAACTTTTTTTTTTTGTCTCAGACTTTATTCTCCACCTCAGCTCCTCTTACCTGCCCAAACACTGACTTGACTATGGGATGCAGGCTGGAGTCGCACTCGGATGTTGTGCTCAGTCGTTTGGATCTGCGGCCGGATGCGGGTCTGGCAGGTGCGTCGGAGCTGAGGCTGCACGAGGACCCGGTGATGGCTCTCTGACTGGGTTCAAAGAACAAATCCGCCTCGTCCGGGTCTTTGGGGTAAGATGGGGTCGGGGATGTCCTCCTGCCCTGCCCCTGGAGGAGCGCTGCAGAGGGATGCTCCTCGTGATGATGTTTGGATTTGGAGGACTTGCTGCGCTCTGAGTGACGCCGGATCGCCCTGTGCCTCTCCTCCTCTTCCTCTTCCTCCTCCTCCTCCTGGTCCAGGTGGCTCGGCTGCCGGTGGGAGCGGCTCCTCTGCACCCGGTGCTCAGCTGCATGTCGGGACTCGGCGGTTCTTGGCTGGCACAGGGGTCTCCGAGCGCTGGTCTCACATTCCTCTGTCCAGGCTGCATCCTCAGAGGGACGATGATGATGATGATGATGATGATGGTGGTGGGTGCGGGAGCCCCGATGCGGATCCATGTGCGCGGACTTGCGGCTGAGCCCCGAGGACCTCAGCAGGGAGGTGGTGGAGTCGCTTTTGGGGAGAGGGGAGCTCATGGTTCCTTCTCTAAGAGGAGCGAGGCGGATGAAGAGGAATCCAGATGTTCTCTCTTTAATCCATCACTGGACGGCGCGCGGACAGGTAGGACGGAGCAGCAGCTGAGGGTGAAGTGATGCCTGATGTGGCTGCGGGTCGCCTTTCAGGAGGGGGGAGTATCGTTGTTGGGAGAGGGGGGGCTCCGCCAACTTTGGACTCCAGCTTTGTGATGATGTCGCACAGTCCACGCACAAAAGTTCATTAAAAGACACACGTCACCAGCAGATAATTGCTCCCATTAGCTGCTGATGTAATCTCCAGAGGAGGGAGTGGAACCAGTTCCAGTCTCTGTGATGGATGAGAACATGAAGGAGACACCCACAGCGACATTAATCCCTGAAAAGTGGTCGCTTGCAGTTTTGTGGAGGTTTTTTTCTCTTCCTCTAATTTTCCAGCTGAAAGTCAGAACTTTGCTGAAACTGCAAGGTTTGACAGAAGAATGGTCCTTTACCCCACAACGAATAAAACGTTGATTTTATTTTATTTAATCCAGATGAAATTTTAAGTTTTAATTGAAGGGTCATTTCTGAGCATGTATTTAAGGATTCAAGGTTCTTTATTGTCATTCACGTCACATGTGGTACGTGAGACGGAACTATGAAGTTACATCCAACAAAAATACAAACTGTAAAGAAAAATAGTAAGATCCAATTAAGACATGAACTAAGAATATAATAATCACTAATGCAGTACAAAAGAATGCGCCAAACAACAGCAGCACGAACATGAGTCTTTGTGAGCAGATGAGTATGAATAAACACAGCAACATGAAATAAATCAGCAACATGAACTAAATCAGCAGCACAGAACAACCAAGTGGCATTGCAGTGATTTTTTTCACAGTGATAATCCTGACATGGACTCATGAGTCTATAGCTTCAGGGTAGAAGCTGTTCCTCAGTGGTTCTACACTTAATGCTCCTCAGCCTTCTGGTGTGTGTGCTGGGTGAGTGGGGTCCTTCATGATGCAGGCTATTTAAAAGACAGCTTCACAACTAAAACTGAATGTTTTTTATTAAATTTCAAAGGGTCAGTCCAGAGTTCTGCATTGTAATGTTCTGATCTAAGCTAGAACACCTTCATTTTGATGAATGAAGTGGATTATTATGATCAACCACATATCTGTGTCCCTCACGCCCTGTTAAAGCACAGACTGAAAAGCAAAAAGTAAAAAGAAAAGTTTCTATTTTTTTAATCGAATTATCATGTTTTAAGACTGAATACAAATTATCAGCTTAATATATCTTGGAAAATGTGGCTATAACTGTATCAATCAAATAACTAAAAACTAAACCCAGCTGATTTCATTTGGGTCAATTTTCGGCAGATGTCCAGAGACGGAGGGCAAAAGTTAGGTGATATTGTTATAATACAGTTTGCAGTCGAGCGTCTCCGAATTGTGTTTTACAGGGAAAAGCAGAAGAATGTGAGCAGCTTTTACCGTCGTTTCTCAGGGGAATTTTTGTTCTCTGACATCTGTGTCTCTCCTGCTGCAGGGAGAGCCAGAGTAGCATCACCCCAATGCACTAATGTCGGCTTCAACAGTGGCCTGCTTTGATACTGCTGCTGTGCTTCATCAAGACATGATTAAAACCCAACATCATTTGTGTTATTTACACTAAGAACACATGTTTAGTATGTTCGGTTGTGAAGTCTGAAGAGTTAGTAAATCATATTTACAAGATGTTTACTTGCCATTAAATCAAAGTGTCCAGTGTAATTTTTCTCTGTTGTTCTGCACGCACCTTTTGTTTTCTCATCCTCAGCCCTAAAGCAGATAAAAAAAAAAACTTTTGCCAGAAGACAGAGCAGGCTCACATCCGTTCTGTAGAAGGGGTTGGATCGACTGGTCGATTCTAGGACATCTCGCGAGTCAGTGATTGTGTCATGTGTCATGTGACCAGTGCCAGGCCAGTGGCTACAAAACGGATTCTTCCAGGCAGGTGGAAGGTGAGGAGCAGGTAAAGTCTTGCCAAACAGGTAGAAAATCATCAACAGAGTAAGTATCACTAAAGATGACTCTTCCACCCACTGCCCCCACTGTTTTTATTTTAATTTTATTTAATCCACTAAATAAAATACATAAATCACCATTGCCAGTGGAAAATCCACCATTTTTATTTTATTTAATCCACTGAATAAAAATAAAAACAAGGAGGTGCACCACCATTTGGGTTTTCCTGTGACTTATTTGCAGTATGATCAATGGTAGGAGCAAATATACGCTCCCAATGTTTTGTTGTTCTTTTTTTTCCCTCTCTAAATAATAAATTGTGATTTTTTTGGGAATAGCATCTGGAGTTTCTATGACATCACATGGACCAGTCGACGCCGACTTTTATCAAGTTGACGTCAACTTTCAAAAACATGTTGTCGTTCAACCCCTTTTCTGTAGACATGAGACCACGGCATGGGACAGTCAAGCCTCGGGGTGCAATATGGTCCATTTCAAGTCCACAGAGACAAAGAAACAGAAAAAATAATAATAATAATGTGATATATAAAAAACAGATATTCTGAAGCAAAATCTGCAGATTAAAATTAAACATGCAAGAAGATGGAAGTTTATCTGACGTCAACATTAACGGTCAAACTGCCAAACTCTGGTGGCAAACACTGCAGCGCACACAGCCGTGGCTCTGCGTTCACAGATTTATCATGAAGACTCTGGTAAAGCATTTTTTATTCTAAAGCCCACTTATGTTTTTCTTTCAGCTGCAGGGGTCACCACAGCGAACTCACATGAAAGATTTGGCAATCATTTTTCACCTGATGTTGCCTTTGGGCTCGAACCAGCAGTCTCAGGATTACAAGCCGCTGAGCTACCACCCTCATTACTGTCAACACTATTGTTCGCCACCGTCCGCTCGTATCTCACATCTGCTGTTTCTTAACGCGGCCCTTCAGAGCATTTTAACATGACTGAAACTTTAATCAGCATGATAAATAATTCATCACACACTGATATGAGCCTTTACAAAATGAACAAAGAGTTCCCTCATATGGGCTAAATCATTCAAACGTTTTGCTCAGGCACTGAATAAACATGTATAAGTGAGATATAATATCAGTAGAACTGTCAGGGTCTGTCCAGCAAAGTCAAGTCAGGTGCTCTGGACAGATTCTTCTTGTGGAAACGTTTCGTCTTTTATCCAAAAGACTTTCCGACAAAAGATGAAACGTTTCAACAAGAAGAAATCCCTGTGGTGGAACGCCTGGACGACTGGTGCAGGAAGAACTACCTTCACATGACCACTGTTAAAAAGACATTATACCACTCGTCCTCCAGATGAGGTCAGGTTTCGATGGATGGAAGTAATTCAGCAAATCAAAGCTCATGCTCAATAATCCAGGTAAAATAAATAAATAAATAAATAAAAAGAAAACATCCAGATGACCTACTTCATACTTTGTTCCGTTTTATTCACATTAGTGTGGAATTTAGAGGTTATTTGTAAGATTCAGAAGCATCAGCAGCAGCTAGCTGTAGCATCTGGAGTGCAGCCTCACATCCTTGAAAGTCCTTTCAAAATTCTACTTTATTTCTCCAAAACTGAGGTCATTCAAAAAGTTATCTATGACAGGTAAGACAGTGATTGTTCGGGATCATTCAACTTGAAAAGATCTGGACTACCCCTTTAAAGTCACTTTTAAGTCACAACGCCAACATGACCCACAGCATCTCATCCGTTCCTTTAGGTCTGGTGTTTCTGTTTAATCGTCAGCTCAGCGTCAGCAGCGAGTGGTGGCCAATCGGAGCCCCTCCTTCACGCGCTCCATCAGTTTTTCAGCTCTGACTGTTCATATTATGTTCTCCTTTGCCGGCCGTGGGCTTTCACGTTCAGGCCCAGTTTCCAGCCAATCACAGCACGCCTTTACACGCCTCACTGGCTGTCACTTCCTGTAGTAAAAGTTAAAAGTTACACGAGGTGACATTCAAAGGAAGAACAAAATGATCTGTGCAGTCAAGGAAGTGAATGAGTGAGTGGCCCCCTGGACCACAATTTACACTACTGCAAATACACATTGCTTAATTCATTTAAAAATGCTCATTAAGCCTAAATCAGTTTCCAACTTTTTAAGATAAATTCCTTACAATGAACTTTTGCATGAATAGATTATTTTTCATCTTTTGGCTCAACAAAACTATAGAAAACGATTGATTATTTTGGTGGAGCTGCTTTCTATGAAAATAAAAACAGGCACTCACCTGATGTTGAACGCAGGAGCAGATCAGCTGCTTCAGCACAAAATACAACAAACAGGGAGAGTTACTCAACGCTCTGACTAAAACTGAGGGACACGTTTCATGGTCAGACTTGTGTTTTAATTTTTAAAGTGCTACAATACAGGTGCATTAAAAAAAATCTGAATATCGTGAAAGTTAAATTTTTTTATCAATAATATCAGAAAGTGATATATTACATAGACAGAATGAAATATTTCAAGCCTTTATTTCTTGTATTTTTGATGATTATGCATACAGATAATAGTAATAATTGAA
>JARVLU010000528.1:18667595-18679423 GCA_031762415.1 Simpsonichthys santanae | reverse complement strand
AAAAAAAAAAAAAAAAAAAAAAAAAAAAAAAAAAAAAAAAAAAAAAAAAAAAAAAAAAATGAAACTCAGTTCTTATTTGGAGGATTTCAACATCTGGGAGGTTTCACCGCCGGTTCAATGACTCCCAGTTCACATCATGCTGCAGCAGGAAGAAAGAAGACTGGGGGGCCCAGAAAGGCTGGAAGGATGGAGCTTTTGTTCTTTGATTTATTCATTTATTTTCATTGCGCAAGAAGCGTGAAACATGATTCTTATTCATGCTGGACAATCTCCCGAACCTTATTGGGTGATGTCAATGTAGTTTCCCACAGTTCCACAGTATATAACACACACACACTCACACACACACACACCACCGCCGCTACTACCTCACAGCTTTCACTTTGGAGTGCGAAGGAGAAGTAACCGCACCATTTGCGCACAGCGCGTGCCAGGACTTTTCCTCCTCCAGTGTAAGGTTTCCTCTCAAAACTCTCTAAAAGAGCAAAAGTCTAATGGCATTAAAGCCCTGGCTCACGTGCAGTTGCATCCTGCTTGTTGTGGCTTGCGCTGTGGCTCTTGTGTGTCTCTGCGTCGCCACGTTTGCCGGTGGCCGCTGTTCCAGCCGCGGCTTCAGGCGCGCGGCCGTGGCTGCGGACTCCAAGCTCTGCTCCGAGATTGGCAAGTAAGTTACCACTGAATGCAAGTTCTTGGCTCAGCAATTCAACACTTGCTCGTGCAATTAGAGCTCAGTAATGTTGCCGCCTTGGTTGTGATTGTGTTTCTTTATTCCCATGTGCGTAAAGCTTGGAGCTGTCAGGCTCTTCATGTGAGCTTATAAGCAGTTTAAGATCTTTGCTGGACTCTGTCTAGAACAGAGATTATACCAGCTGAGCTATTAGCATGACAACTTCTTGATGTGTTTTTATGACACAAAAGAGAAATGTTTGTGCACTTCACTTCATCTCTCTTCATTAAGTGCAAATGTGAAGGAGAAAAGGTGTTTTCACTGCAGGAGCGCTGCTCTTCCTGCTTTTGTGTTCTGCAAGATAAGTTATGTCTTTCAACTCAGGCCAGTCTTTGTGAAAAGTTCATTTCTCAGGTCAAAGAAGAGACAATAGACAACTGTGCTTTGACTTTTGATGATTAAAAGTTGCTGATGCAGGTATTTCTTTTGTCAGGGGGCACTTTGACAAAATATTTTCCTTAAAGAAATGCAATTTAATTCAACTTTATTTGGTTGCAATTCACAAGCAAAAATCATCTGCATTGCAAAGTCTGATGGGATCCATTGCTTGGAGTTTGTTGTGAAGATCCATCAAACTTTAACTGCAACATCTGTAAAAAATTCACTGAGTTCGAACCATTTTTGACTTTGCCATGATTGATTGTGGACGTCATTTTCAGCTGGCTTGTCTTCAAAAGTTAACTATTTGCATGTGGACACATCCACTGATTATTTCCTGTAAGTTCCATTAAAATCCATCCAGAAAGATATTTTGCTAACAGACAAACAAGGTTGACTCCAACAACCAATGCCAAAATAAAATGTTGTGCAATATGTTGCACTCAAAGTATGTGGAGACAATGCTCAGCTACTGCACCTAATATCTGTAAAACAGGTTGGGTATAGGCCATGCTTATGTTTTCTTGTGTTATTTGGCTGTGGCAGCCATCTTGAATCAGCTTGACTCCTAAAATGAATTAGTCGCTGGTGCCCAGTGGCTGGACAGGTCACAAGTTCATCACCGGGACACAAAGATAAACATCCATTCATACCTAGGGACAATTTACCAAAGAACCTCCATCCATCCGTCATCTTTGCCCGCTTCTTCTTTTTCGGGTTGTGGGAGTCATGTCCAGCAGTCACTGTGCAAGAGAGGACACCCTGGACAGATCTCCAGTCCATTGCATGGACACATAGAGACAAACGGGACAAACCATTCACTCACTCACACCTAGGGACAATTTAGTGTTACCCATCAGCCTAACGTGCATGTTTTAGATCTGTGGAAGGAAACTGGAACATCTAAGAAAGTCCAAGTTTGCACAGGGAGAACATAAGCTCCACCCAGAAAGGTCAGCAGGTGAACCTGCAACTTTCCTGTTGTGACCAGCTCTTACAACTGCTCCACCGTGTCGCCTCTCAAATTTATGTCCTACTGTATGTTCAAACTGGTTTTTTTATCACTTCTCATCTTCAGGTATGCTCCTGTCAGCCAAATATTTACAGTTTGTCCAACTTTTCTTTATCATCAACCTTTCTTTCATTTAGTTGTTCCCAAACTTTTCCACTTTTGAACCACAAAGCAAAAGTTTCAGCTGCATCGTAACCCTGACTATTTAGCTGAAGTACACACACCTTGTGAACAAACCGCTGAGCTATATCAAACATTATATTTGTTTTTATGACTATCATTTTTATTTCTATGTAACAGTTAAGGCTGAACATGATTCTCAAGACTTCAGTCTTGGTGTTTCATGACCTGGAGACCCAAACTTTGGACACCGCTGCTTATGACTGAATTTGTCCGTTATTCTGTCACTTCTTTGTCTTATAAACTCTAAAAAAAAAAAGTTCACTCTGGCTTGATTTTTACAGTCAAAGCATTCCTAGCATTGCCCTTTTTCGTTGCTCAGCGAGCACATGTGATCCTGCGCCAAATTTCCTGTGAAAAGACCCATTCAGGGTCTCAGAAAGAACCCACACTACAAGTTCAATCAGACTTGCGGTCGGATTAAGTTAAAATTAAATCACTAAAACAGATAAGCTGAAATGCATATGCTTGCCTCTTGATTCAAGTTGGATATCTTTATAAGAAAATTTAGAGGAATCCCTCACGGCGGAGATTTTGTGGCTCGTGGTTGATCATCGGTTCAAACTTGCCTCCACTTCTTTGCACTTTAATGAACCTCAGGGTCTAAAAAAGCCTTTTTAACAGTGTATGTGTGTGTGTGTGTGTGTGTGTGTGGGCAAACAGTCTTTGAGTTAGTTCCCATGAATTCACTGGAACTGTTTCTCAGGAACATGCTGGAGCAGGGAGGCTCGGCAGTAGATGGCGCCATCGCTTCTCTTCTGTGCACGTCTGTGGTGAACCCTCAGAGCATGGGAGTCGGAGGAGGCTCTATAGTGCTTGTAAAAAATAAAACAGGTGAGGTTTTGTTGTTTGTGTCACACGTTTTGCATTTCCTTTTTCATTTGTAGATTAAGTCAGGGTTGACAGTTCTTGGTGTCTTCTCAGGAGGTGCTACAGTCTACAACTTCAGAGAGACCGTCCCACAAGTATTCAAGACAAAACTACTAGAGGACTGTCCCACTACATTCAGAATGTCCACAGGTACGCAGATGTCCTCTAACAGAAGACTAAGCTCATCCATTATACTGTAAACACATGAGTTTTGTCACATTTTCACACTCTGTTATTCAAATCCAGATGTCATTTCTACTGTGGCCCTGGGGTGTAAATGAGCAACATTTGGAAAAAAAATAAAAACATAAAACTATGGTGGCCCTGAGGTGGTTTGGCTTAATGTAATTCCGTTTTTTCAAATGTTATTCCGTTTTTTTTTTTGTTTGTTTGTTTTTTAATTTTATTTTATTTTATTTTTTCAAATGTGATTCCAGCTACTTCTGCTTTGGCTTAATGTAATTCTATTTTTTTCAAATGTAATTCTGTTTTTCCAAATGTTGTTGTGTTTTTGTTGTTTTTGCTGTGTTTTTTCATCTGTTTTTCCAAATGTTGTTGTGTTTTTGTTGTTTTTGCTGTGTTTTTTCAAATGTAATTCTGTTTTTCCAAATGTTGTTGTGTTTTTGTTGTTTTTGCTGTGTTTTTTCAAATGTAATTCTGTTTTTTCAAAATGTTGTTCATTTACACCTCAGGGCCACCGTACATACAAGGATACGAGGATTTTTATTGTCATTCACATCACATGAGGTACATGAGGTGGAATGAAACTATGTACACATCCAACAAAAATACAAACTGTAAAGAAAAAACATTATCCGAGTCATAAACTAATAATATACTACATTCGCTAAACTAAGAATACACTAAGCACTAATGGTACAAAAACAATGCACCAAAACAACAGCAGCACAAACATGAGTCTGTATGAGCAGATGAGGATCAATGAACACAGCAACACGAAATAATCAGCAGCATGAGATCAGCATCATGGATAGAAATGTCAGAGCCTGAATGAAACAACCTGTTATACGTATTTTATACACGTGGAAAATTGAAACATTTCTTGAAGTAATACACGTTTTTTTTCGTCTTTCATGTAAATGTTTTAAACAAAGATTTTGCTTGAGTTTTACACCAGTCTGAGTATGTTAGACATGGATTCCAGCTTCTGCCACACCAGACTTTAGGTCAGTGTCTGTACAGTTGAATGGATCATGGCCACTTCAGGGACCATGAGCTGTTGTTGCCACCTTGGATTTGGTGTTGGATTACATTTTAGAAAAGATGCATCAAACATGGCAGCTTTAACAAACCAATTCAAGATGGTCTTTTAAAGACTGAGGCTTGAGCTCATTTTCCTGCATGTCTTTTGTCCCACACCTGGACTGCACCTCTTTTTGGACTAAATCTGCAGTTTTCCCTGTTCTGCCCCGAAGCATTGATGAGTTTGGCACTTTACATCATACTCCATCTGCTCCTGGTTCTTGTACGAGAGACTCTGTCAGTGGATCGCTCAAAAAGGAGAACAACAAAAACAACAACATTGTGTCCAGAACAGAAGTACCATCCAAAACTTGGATGACTGAGACAAGAGACCGTCTTGGCAGGGTAAATTCAAGGAGAGTCAAAATCAGCAACCTGCTCACCAAGTAGGAAATATTCATAAAACTGAGTAAAAGCATCTAAATATTTAAATATTTAAACAAAACTATGCAGAAGTTGTAAATCGTTCCTCGTGTCTTCATGTTTTCTTTCCAAGAAGTCAAACTTTGTTGTGTTTTTAATCTGGTTTTAATCAAAGTTTTTAGAGTTTTGGCCATCTTTCAAATTTCTGTTTGACTTTGACTAACCCCCCCCCCCCCCACCACCACTATTTTCTGTCCAGACTTGTGCCTGAACATGACAGTGTTATGAAGCATTTAAAATGAAATATTATTCATACATACATCAAAATACATCTATTATTCTGATGTTAACATGAGTTTAGTCACATTTATATGAGTTATTCAGTACACAACTTTTTATGAGCATTATTACTTAACATACTGACTGGATCTGAAGAAACTGGTTGTAGATTTGTCTCTCTTATAGATGAAAAGAAGCTCTTTGGATAACTCTGGCACATGTTTTATTGATTATAATTAGTTATTGTTGTTAAAAGCACTTTTTTTTCCTGAGTTGTCTTTTATCAGTCGACTCAACACTGAGTCTTTTCATTCCTGAATGTTTCATGGCTCAGTGACTTATCAAATCCAAAACACTCCTTTGGGTTTAATTGGTGACACAGTTAGTAGATATGTTGGCCTCTCAAGGAGAAGGTTGCCGGATCGAATCCCAGCCGAAGGCCTTTCCGAGTGGCGTGTGCATGTTCTCTCTGTGCATGCGTGGGTTTTCTCTGAGTACTTCACTTTCCTACCACACACCAAAATATGCATGTTAGGCTGACATGTCTTTATAAGACAAAGAACTGGTAACTCTTCATCATCCCTGAGAGTGAGAGAGTGAATGATTGTTTGTGTTGTTTGTCCCTGTGATGGACTGGAGACCTGTTCAGGGCGTCCCTGTCCCCCGTCTCTCACACAGGGACTGCTATATGGACAGTGACCCCTGTGAAAGAAAGAAGCGGGTAAAGATGATGCATGGATGTATAGCTGGATGGATGGATGGATGGATGGATGGATGGATGGATGGATGACTAAAGCAACCAAAGTAACAAGCTAAAGATAAATAAATAATTAAAACGTTGAATGACTTTCTGAAATAATGCTGTTTTTTTTTAAATGGTTGATTAAGTATTATTTACAGTTTTGCACAATACTGTAAAAAGTTTATTTAAAGCATTTATTATTGTACAATAAGTATGCAACTATTGTGTCCTTTAAGGACAAATCCAAAAAAAAAAAAATAAATATAATTCTTGACTTCATAGACACATCTTTCATTTAACATTATTCTATATCTTTTCTGCAGTGCTGAATGAACCTTTTATAAATAATTCACCTGTTTTTTTTTAATTCATGTTGTTCCTGCATATGAAACAAACATTTTGCATTAGCAAAATTATTAATAGATAACTAGATAAAAGCAGGGTTTTCTTAAGTCATAGGTTTGACTAACAGAAAAATAGTACCTTTTTATAAAATGAAAAAAAAAAGGTTAGTTTTCAGCCTCAAAGAAGACAGCCTGGATTTCCATATGTGTGATGTATTCTGGTTAAATACATGGTAACAGTCATCAAACTTTAAAAAAAACGGTTTCTTTTGAACATTGTTCTTGAAATGGGGTCTAAAAAGAGCACTGGTTTTAATCAGAGTTTTCATTTTTGTTTCTGCTGTGCATATTTCCTACCTCAATGATAGGCAGTCAGTGGATTGGTGTTCCTGGAGAGCTGCGTGGCTACGAGGTCCTGCACCAACGGTACGGAAAGCTGCCCTGGGCCAAACTGTTCGAGCCAACGGTCAAACTGGCCAGGGAGGGGATCCCCTTGCCACCATTTCTGGTTTATTTGTTCAGCTCGCCCATCGTGAAGAATTATGTGGAGAACTCATCTCTATGGTAAATCTATGCATCTAATTCACAGAGATGATGACTATTAATGCAGATGTTGCCTCCAGAAGATGCTAATTCCATCATAGTAACTTCTGATTCCCTTCACACTTTGCATTACAGTAAAAACTCTGCTGTTTCACTCATTTCTGCATCAAGATTAATGATTAAAGAACCCAAATGGAAGCAAATAGACAGGTTTAAATGCCTAAACTTTAATTCACAAGATAAAAATGAACATAAACCAAACCCACAGTGTAACAGGAGTAAAAGCACAGAGGCAAGAAGAGTCAAAAGAAAACCAGATAACTAAAACAAGTGGCAAACAGTGTACAAGACAATTACTGATCAAGGCTGGTGCAGGCTGGCAGAATCAAGGAACAATTGGGTTTTTAAGACACCACAGAGAAGATGAAGCAAAAAATAAATAAATAAAAATCCTACCAACGTGACTGAAAACTAAAGAATGAAAAAAAAAATGAAAAGAAAAACACGAGCATAAGGCCTCGATAAATTCTGCATAATTAGACCCAGAACACCTGATTAGAAACATCCTGTCTGTGTAAATTGTTATATTCCTTTTGCACAACAGTGCAGTGTTGTCGACATTGCACGTTCAGAAACCAGAGATGAAAGCAGGACTTGTTTGCTCTTTCAAAAATGTTTGAGTGGCATGGAGTTTTTCTGCTTAAAAAAAAAAAACATGTGATCTTTAAGATAAAAATTTAAAAAAGCAAAGTTTGCAGCTTATTTAGGCAGCTTTATAGAACAGCATCAGAAATCAAAGCACCTTGGAACACATTTGTGTAAAAAATAAAATAAAAAACATGCTTTTTTTATTATTTGTTACGTCTTTCAGCGTTTTGATGCTGCATACAAATCTGAGTGCCTTATACTCCTGATGAGGAAAAAGTAGGAAAAACCTTGGATTTAGCCTTTAGGGTAGTTTTGTAATCTGCTCTGATCAAACAGCGCATTGTTTTTATTTTTATTTTTATTTATTTTTTTGTTAAATGTGTGTGTTATGCTTTTTATCAGTGAAGTTTTTTGCAACAAGAACAAAACCATCCTGAGGAAAGGGGACACTTTGAGGATCCCTAAGCTTGCAGAAACCTTGGAAACCATTGCAGCTCAAGGGGTGGATGCCTTTTACAGTGGCAAGATAGGACACAACTTAATCCAAGACGTAAAGGCTGCAGGTTGGTGCACGGAGTCCAAAATGGGGCTGTGCATTTCTGCAAACATGAATAAGTAATGTGAAGAAGTGAGAAGGACATTTTAAAATCTCATGTTTTTTTTTTTCTTGCAGGTGGGACTTTGGAAATGGAGGATCTGAAGTCCTTCCAGGTGCAGGAGGACAGTGCGTGGACAGTTTCCCTGGGGGATACTCAGATGCACATCCCTCCACCTCCTTCTGGAGGGGCGCTGCTCGCTTTCATTCTCCAAATCATGAGAGGTTTGATTTCTTCTGTAATGACTAGAACTTTGACTTATGGACGAATGATTAAAAACACAGTTTTCTCTTTTCTGAAGGATTCTCGCTGACTTCAGACTCCCTGGAAGGTGAAAAAAAGATTCAGACTTACCATCGTTACATTGAAGCAGTTAAATTTGCTAATGGGCAAAAGAAGAGCATTTATGATCCTGTCTTTAAAAGCACGCCTTCTGTAAGTGCTCCTCAGCTCATTTAATTTTAGTTACTTGTTGTTGAGCTAGTTTTAGTTTTAGTTTTAGTTCCACGTTGATATAAAAAGCTCAGATCAGTCCCAAGATGTGAAATAAAATGGTTGATTCTTTCACAGGTACATAAAAAAATACACGTCACATGTAAAATGAGTCAATTTATTTATAAATAGTTGTTTTTATACATTTTCATCCATTTATTCTGGGCAAAGATGTTATATTCATTTGAGGTTCTTAACGATTTATTCGAACTGTTCCTTTTTCAGAGTTTAATGACTGTCCAACATACAACTTTAGTGAATTTTACACACAAGAACTGGGTGCACAAGTTTGAATTTGTTGTGAATTTCCTCCAATCCAAACAGGCTTAAAATGATATTGTACATAAAGACTCATATTAACGTCTAGATCTTTTAATAAGTGGTGTTGAAGGCTTGGAAATGACTAATTGGCATGAGCAAGGCTCAATTACTTCTCGAGGGTGATCATGATTGACTGCAGCTGGTAGGAGTTTTTTTTTTTTTTTTTCCCCACTGCGACCAGAACTTATTGAGCTGACCCACACTCATCTGTGACCATCAATAGAAATTTAATTTAGGTTTGGATGCTTGGAACAACCTTGGACCCACCAAGGCTGAAGCGTGCCATAAAACTGCTGGAACACCGACGCTCTGTTTACAATGAAGCACGTTTTACATTGTCATGAATCGAGAGGATGCTGACCCCTGCTGCAAAACCAGCACCTTCAGGTTCAACTATAATTTGAAGCTGTCCACACAAATAAGATACATCTGACAACCCAGTTTCCTCATTTGTAATGACACACAACTGCAAAACGTTTTGGGGGTACAGTTTAACTGCAAGGTTTGAGTTCATTCAATCTGAACTGACCCAAAACAAATGACATGCAACAAATCTGAACAGTCCAAACAAGAACATTTAGAGGCGCTAAGGTGAGGCTTTCAAAATTAAGAACACTGTGCTATCAGCTATCTAACATGGGGATGGTAGCATCATGCTGTGAAACTGGTGCACTTCATAAAGTGGATGGAAGACTGAATTAACTTTATCTCAAATCAACAGCTAGACGATTGACACTTGGACATCACTGGTTTTCTAACAGGACATTGATCCCAAACCTTCATCAAACTTATCAGGTCTCTTGTAAATGAGTCCTCGAGGCTCAATGGGATTAACCTGCAAAAATAAAGGTTGAATGAAAAAAAAAAAAAAAAACTTGTTTTGATTGGATAAAGAGAATTAACATTAATGACGTTCCCAAAGCCCTGACCTCAGCCTGATTGAAAATTTGCGGACTGTACTTTTAAAGTCTAGTTTGTGCCAAAAACTGGCATAAAATTGTTAAAGCATCCATGCACAAATGAGTGCATGTAAATTAATGATCTCCTTTATAAGACAAAAAAAATGGCAATGGCAGGAAGAGAATGGATCAATCAGGGATTTAATGAAAAACTGAAACAAAAAAAAAACAAAAAAAGACATAACCTGTTGTATTTTCTAAGTAATTAATGTAAATAATCTCCTGGGAAAAGTAGGCATAAGCATGACTCAGCATCTCCGAGATTGTATTAAAGAAGTTCATAGAAAATTTACAATTTTTGGTACATACATTTTTTGAACTAACATGAGAAGCAAGATGACTTGGTGGAAAACCAAATATAGTTTAGCTTGGGAATCAAAATCCAAACGATAAAAAAAAGCAAAACAAATGTTAAATAATTAATGAGACAATCTGATTTATGGGTGTTTTCTTCTTTCAGGGTGCTGATCGTTTAATTGATCCCTCGTTTACTGATCACATCAGAAAGATGATTACTTCAAACCAGACTCACGACAACGCTTACTACAATAACATCAAGCCTCCTCCGGACCACCTGGGGACGACTCATGTCTCCGTCCTGGATGAGGACGGACTGGCTGTCTCTGCCACCAGCACCATAAACCAAATGTGAGCAGGACTCTTCAAGCATTTGAACATCTGCAAACACAGTTCAGGACATTCTTCTGATGGTATGCATCCACCCCTCTGTTGACTGTGTTCTGCAGATTCGGAGGAGGCGTTTACTCTCCACAGACAGGCATCATCCTGAACAACGAGCTCGCTGATTTTTGCTGGCGAACAAACACACTGAGGGCAGGTAAAGTCACAATTGCGCCGCTCAAGGTGGCTGCGTGTTGGCGTAGCTGTTACTTCATTCTGGGATGTTGCTTTTGAAAACTTTATTTATTTTTTATCTTTTTTTCTGGATGTAAAATGGCTTTTTTTTTTTTTTTTTTTTTTTTTTTTTTTTGGGGATGATTACTTCCTCTGGTATCAGATGTTGTGCAGCTGGAAGGATTTTTACAGAAAACCTTTTTACTTTTGGACATTTGTTATGAAGCGTAACCATGACAACAAGGTGTTTTTTTTACAACCGGGAGCAGCTGATCAGCATCTCAAAGCTCAAATATTACCTCAAATAGAGCCCCAAATCCCAAATGAGTTGTAAAGGAGGCGCCGTGGATGCATCTCCGTCTACCTGGCGGAGGTGCTTGAGTGGCTGACTCTTGAGATCCTGGAGCTGGCAAGAAACTTGGCTCATGACAAGAAGAAGACCAGGATCATCTCCCGACATCTGCAGTTGGCTGTTTGCAACGATGAGGAGCTCAACAAGCTGAGAGGAGTGGCCATCGCCCAGGGAGGAGTTCTGCCCAACATTCAGGTGGTCCTTCTGCCCAGGAGGACCGAGAGGCCTGCTGGGTCTGGGTGGACAGATCGGCATCTGCAGCCAGTTTCTTCAGATCCTCTGTGGGACGGACTGTTATGGGAGATCCTCCCTGCCCACAGCCATCAGCATCTATAACAACTCAATGAAACCAGGATGATAAGCTGCAACAACATTTAATTTCCCTTTGGGATTAATAAAGTATTTTCAGTTGAATTGAAGGTGTTTTTATTAGTGTTCTTCAATCGGATTTTGAATCCCGTCTGATTTGTCGTCTGATGCAGGTGAGCGTCCTCCCTCCTCGATGACTCCGGTGATACTGGAGTCAAAATCTGGAAGGATAATTGTGATTGGTGGATCAGGAGGAAGCATGATTACCACAGCAATGGCTTTGGTAATTAAATACCGTTTGTTTCTTAGTTTGTATAATTTCCTGTGTTGAAACTGTCTTGTTCTTCTCTTGCAGTCACTAATAAACCGTCTCTGGCTCGGGATGAGCTTGAAAGATTCAATTGCCGCTCCTGTTGTTTTTGTCGATTCACAGAACAATCTGAACTTTGAAGAAGGATTTGATGAGGTACTTCATTTACAGTTTTATGTTTTAAAAAGTTTGTAACCTTTATTTATTTCAATATACAGGCAGTCCTCGACCTACGAACGGGTTCCGGACCTAAGGACCGTTCGTAGCTCGATTCTGCCGTAGGTC
>JARVLU010000528.1:18648135-18663655 GCA_031762415.1 Simpsonichthys santanae | reverse complement strand
ATATATTATTTTGCATTCCTTGTTAGTTTGCATGTTTCTGGGGGAAAAAAAGGAAAAAGCAAGCATGGTCAAATCTCTGTTGACCAGAATGTCATGCATAAGTAATTATTGAATCTTAAGATCAATGTTCAAGTTCAGTCATAGACAGAAATATTGGGGTCACTGAAGGATTGAACCCAGAATTTAGACCGACTCTGGGAGCTCAACAACATCCAAGGACTGACGTGGTGGCAACAACTTACATAACAGTTGAACATGGAGAAGCACAATGAAAATGATGAGTAGTGAACCAGAGACTGATTTAGAGCCCAGAGGCGATTGGGGAACATGGAAGCACCTTGGTCGTCAGATGGAAAAGGGTGGATTGCTCTCTTCAGGTCAAGGGTGAGGTTCTGCCTCAAGTGCAGAAGTTCAATTATCTTGGGGTTTAGTTCATGAGTGAGAGAAGAATGAAGCGTAAGATTGACAGACGGATTGGTGCAGCATCTGCAGTATTGCGGACTCTGTGCTGGTCCGTTGTGGTGAAGAGGGAGCTGAGCTGTAAGGCAAAGCTCACTGTTTAGCAGTCAGTCTACGTACTATCACCTATGGTCACGAACTCTGGGTAGTGACCGAAAGAATGAGATCACGGATGCATGCGGTAGAAGGGAGTTTCCTCTGCAGGGTAGCTGGACTCTTCCTTAGAGATAGGCTGAGAAGTTCAGTCATCTGGAAGAGACTCGGAGTAGAACCGCTGCTCCTCCACATCGAAAGGAGCCAGTTGAGTTGATTCGGGCATCTGGTCAGAATGCTTCCTGGACGTCTCCCTAGGGAGGTGCTTCAGGCATGTCCAACTGGGAGGAGCCCCTGGGGAAGACCCAGGACATGCTGGACACACAGGAGAGACTACGTCGTTGGCATGGGAATGCCTAGGGGTCCTCCCAAAAGAGTTAGAAGAGGTGGCTGTGGAAAGAGATGTCTGGGCCTCCTTGCTCAAGCTGCTGCTCCTGCGACCCAACTTCTGAATAAACGGAAGATGATGGATGGATGGATGGATGGATGGATGGATGGATGGATGGATGGATGGATAATTTGTTTGTTTTATCCATGCAACAACTGAGACAAAATTATATATTGATTAATAGTTCACTTTGTGATTCATAAAAGAGATGTTATTTTGATCAGATCAGTTTTTTTACTAATGATAAGTATAATAATGATGATATTTTATCAACTGCATCAACTACAAATGTTTAACCAGTCCTGCCATGCTCTGTGTTGACACCCAATAGAATCCGAGTGCTTTATCTAGGCATGAAGTATGCAGGTGTAATGTGATAAGGTCATCGCCGCTGCACTCTGAGTTGTGGGAAATTACTTTGAGTCATTATCGTATTTGCTGGAACAATTTGTGTTGCAGTCAGAGCTCTACCTTGTCCTCCGTACCGCCATACCAGCTTGATTGTGCCAATAATTTGAAAAAGAAGTTCATAAATAGGTGAAAATTTGAACGTTTATGTTGTGTGAACCCCACCCCATCCCCCAACCTCCACCTTGTGTGTTTAGGCTTTAAGATCTCATTAACCTTTGCTTTACTATTTTCAATAAAAAGCCATAAGACCTCCTTTGAAAATGTGTTTTACAATTTTTATTACCTACAATAAATAACAATGTGACACATAAATTCAGTGGAGTTTTTAAAAATTATTTAGCTACTGCATGTTAAAGAGCATTGTTGTAACTTTGTGCAGAAGATCTGTTGTCTCGTTGGTCGTTGATGTTGGCTTTCCGTTTCTAATCTCTCACGTTGTAAATGATGGTCAGAGTTCAAACAGCTCCATCCACTCTGCATAATCAGAGGTGTGTTCCTGACCTCAGTACCCAGCTGCATACGCCCATTTACGAGGGTCTGACTGAGCCTGCAGACCTCCTTTATAACGAACTACAGCCTGCACGTTGGCTCCTGTTGTAGAAAGGAACTGCGTCTCGTGGTTCTTTTTTACCAAACCATCCACAACATTCTGGTAGACATGAAAATACAAAAACAGTCAAAACAGGATCCCTTTTTGCAGAACAGAGAAATAAAAATGTCAACTTTTAGCCAGACCTATTGAAAAAATTGAAATTTTTTGGGAGGGAACTGCAGCATAAATGGAGAATGTTGAATTATTCCTGAAAGTTACTTAAGAAAATCGTAAAGCTGCGCTTTTAATGCTAAAAGAAGCCAAAAGCTAAAAGTGGTAAAAGTTAGCTAAAACTTTTTGTCTAATGAATTAAGGTGTCAAGAGGTTATCTAGAAGCTCATTGTTGCAAAATGCTAGTTAAAGAAGCAAACAAAAAGCAAAACAAGCAAAAGGATAAGATAACATTGACAAGTGAAAAGCTAAAAGTGGTAAAAGTGTAACCAAAAGGAGCAAATAATTAGCTAAATATCAAAGAATGGCAAATTTCTACATAAAATTTTAAAGTGATGAAATTCTAAATAAAACCAAAATATGCAAAAGAGAAGCAGAAGGATCAAAGTAGCTAAAAAGCTTGCTAAATGATAAAGGTAGCAAAAAACTAGCTAAAGGTATCAAAAGGTTAACTTGAAGCTACAAGTAGATAACATAACAAGCAAGTATGTTGAAGCAAATTTCAATGGGAACAATGATTTTAAAGAAGTGTAGTAAAAACTTGACAAGGAAACCAAAGATTGAACGTAGCAGCATTTTTACAACTAGAGCTGAGAAGGTCTTTGTCACGTTACAGTTCCCTGAGCTCTGAGGCTAAATGTAATGAACAGTGTCTCAGGTGTCTGAGGTGAAAGTATTCTGTGTTTACGGGTTCAAGAATGAAATATTGTCTCCCTGCTCACTACAACACTGTAATATTACTTACATATATCAGTGTTGTTGACACTTTATGACACTTACTTTGTCAAAGCCAGGCTCTAATTGTGTGGTGTTGGGACTCAGCTGGTTATGGAGCCTCCTATCTGTTACGGCTTTATGCAGATCATAGTTGAAGAACAGTGCATTCAGAATAACCTGCAAATATGACAAACGATTATGAGTTCAACTTTAAAACAACAGTGATGTTATTAAAAAATAATGTATAAGTTAAAACCACTGTCAAGCTGTGTGTTTGCATGTTTTACCTGAGCAACAGAAGTAGTTATTTTTGTTCCTCCTGAAGCTCCAACCACCATCTTTACTTTGTTGTTTTTGTCGAAAATGATAGTTGGACACATAGATGACATTGGTCTTTTCCCTGTTGACAAAAATGGGTTGATTTGATTATGCTGAGTTTGCATGTTCTCAGTGCATGTGTGGGTTTTCTCCAGCTGCTCCAGTTTTCTCCCACAGGCCAAAAACATGCATGTTGTTCTAATTGGTAACTCAAAATTGTCCCTAGGTGTGAGTGAGAGAGTAAATGGTTGTTTATGCATAATGTCTCTCCATTAAAGGACTGGAAAAATGTCTGGCTGCTTGAAAATAAATACATGTACATGAAAAATGTTATGGGGCTCAAGGTTTTCATAGACTGTTAAAAAGGAGTTATTTCACTCCACTGTCACCTATCATCACAATGCTTCAGCAGTCAACTGAAGATTAGTGCTATCTGGAAATTTTGTTAGACATGTAACTTTTTAATAACATTTTTCTCTCTATAAATCCATGCAGAACTACTACAAATAGCCATATATTAAACTGAAGATAAACATTCTTTCATGAAGATGATTTATACGACCTTTCCATAGTTTTGTTTATCTTACTTTTTCTGTTTGGAGAAGTTGTAGTATAGTTAGCATACTTAGTGGAAACAGGTCTCCCTGTTTCTCTCAGAACAGCTGACATATAATTTATGATCTGGCACTTGGACAAATTGTTTGTCTGCTTGAAATGTGCAAAATACAAATTATATATTTTTTAAAATTATTATTATTTTGGGGGCATTTTTGTTCATTCTTGGTTTATTAGATGTAGAATACTGTATGTTTTAATTAGATTTTGTTTTCAGACACCTAAAGTTTAATTTGTAAAACACAGGTTGGTTTATTTTAAAGTGTTCCTTTATGTTCTTTATTTAGGAATGCTGGATTTACTTCAAAAATTTTAAGATAATGTTTTGCAGTTTCAAAAGCAAAGAGTCCTGTTAAACAAGAGGCCTCAGTTATCAAAGCCACTTTTAAGGTTGTGGCTATTGGATTATAGCTCTGTAGCGTTTGACAGCCCCCATGTCTTTGCTCAAAAGCACAGGTCATAATCTCACCAGGCTTGATAAAGTTGTTTGGGGAAGGAGGAACACCATAGGTGTTTGTGATGAGCGGGGAGCTGAAGTCGTCCATCTGGTTGTTGAGAATAATTCCTGTCGACCTTGACAAGACTTTGGAGCCAAATCTGCAGAGAGACAATATATTTTTTAGATCTTCAAGCCTGAGACTGAGCATGGTCTCTGGTCAAGCAGGTGGTCTCACTCATCGTTGATGGTGCTGGTGGCGGACACGGCACTTCCATCTTCTGACACTACAGACAGGTGTGCTGTCCCACGGTCATCAGGCAGGTAAAAGTCAGGTTCATAGTAACTTGTTGGGTGTGTTGTTTCATCCGTAATTTTTTCACGGAGGATTTCTGCATAAGAAATGGAAGTCATGTTCTGGAGTACCTTAAAGGGGGGAAAATGTGTATTAATCGTCAACTTCATATTTTTCAAACTTAAAAAAAAAAAATCATAGTTACCAGCTAAAAAGATCAGTAAATATATGTTTTTTATTTTTTCCATTTTGCTGATGTCAGCTTCTTGTTTTAACTTGAAATTTTTAATCACCAAGTTTTTCTACTGTTTCTGCATTTAATGCCAGCTGCATGAAATCATTCATTCAACCTTTATTTAAGCAGGTTAATCTCATTGAGCCTTGAGGTCTCACTTACAAGAGAGACCTGTTTTCAACTGAGTGATGACAACAGTGGACAACAATAGACAATCATAAAAGAAGCAAACAGATTTTTTTTTTTAACAAGTTCAAATAAGATGTCAAAAAGTAGCAAAAACAGACAGATTATAAGGCAAATGTAGAAAACTAAAAGCAGGAACTTGTCTGCATTGGTTCTTGCCAGGAGTCTAACAGTTTCTAAAAGCCATTTAGAGATCAAAGTCAAGATATTCAGATTTTTTTGTAAGATATTCCAGGAAGCAGGAGCAGAATAGGAGAAGGCCCTTTTACCTAGTTCAGTCCTCACTGAGGGAACACTGCAGGTAATCATGTCCGTTAGGTTAGATATAAATCTATAACTGGCCAAAATTTCTGAATCACTGTCAGACTTATTATGTAAAGTTTTAATTACAGCATCCTTAAAGTGCTGTGGCACGTAACCGTTCATTAAAGACAAATTAAGCAGATTCAAAATGTGGACATTAATTAGGGGAAATACCTCTTTAAACAGCCTGCTTGGGATGGGATCTAGCAGACATGTGGATGGTTTGGATGAGGCTATTATGTTTGTCAATTCAGAGAGCTCAACAGGACAAAAACATTCCAAACACAAATCATGCTCTAGTGAATTATTTTTTTAAGTTGTCTCATTTGACAGGGGACTAGGTAGAAAGAAGGATGGTTTGAATGTTTTCTCTCATTGAAATACTTTTATTTATAAAGAATCTCAGGAAGTCATCACTACTTACAGTTGTAGGGATACATGGTTCAACAGAAATGAGACTTTTAATTAGTCTAACAATAGTACTAAATAGAAACTTAGTGTTATTTTTGTTCTCATCTATTAAAGATGAGTAATGTAAAGTTCTAGCTTTACGGGGAACTTTCTTTATGTTAGCAGACTATCTTCCCAAGTTAAATAAAATTCTTCAACATTTTTAGAAGCCTATATTTTCATAAATTTAATTATTAGCTGAAAAAGTCGCCTGCTGCAAAAACAGCTGGTGAAGTTTCTTTTACTGTTTGAATCTCTGCATGATCCCAAATTAAAACTAAACTCTTCTTGTGCTTTCTTCAGTCTTTGAGCTTACTTCTGTGATGTTGAGGAAGTTTGGATCCCCGAGTGTGGTTCTCTTTGCATATGCAAAACGAAATGTCTCCACAATGCGATGGTAGGTTAAGATCTTGTTCTCTGTACTTGCCACACTATCTGCACTGAAATTATACCCTGAAAGACAAAACAATTTATTAAAACCTCTATCAACACTTTTTTTTTTTAAATCAAACGTTCCCCTTCTGTCCCCAACCATTCTGACTTAAAGATAAAGGACAGACAGGCTAAACATGACTCACTCTGTGCTTTTATTTTGTCCAAAATGTCACCATGACCAGACGGTGGATATGAACCTTAGCTGAGAGCCAGAGGAGGAACAGAGTTCAGCAGCTGATCAATTTCAGCTGTCAACAAGTCAACAGTGTCCAATTAGAAGGAAATCTGTGATTTTAATGTTTGGGTGTGACACAGGGGGCACAGTGAGTGAAAACTATAAAGAAAAATTGGACAATTCATTAAAGTTTCTCATCTAATCCTCAGCTGCAGATACTGTCAGTGTTCTGGCATGAAGCTGAAGCAGAGCGACAGCATCTTTTGAGTTTGGATTTTATGGTCTATATGATCTGCCAACGTAGGGCAAAGCTGTCAGATTATGTATATAAAAGTATACAGTACAGGGTTGAATGATAAGACCAATAAGAAACATTAGATCTTAATCATTTCTATAAAATTATCTCAGGATATTTGTGCCAGTGCGACTCAACAAGGGTTTGTAAAAGAGGAAATCTAGAAACCAAACAACGCTATCTGTGAGAGGAAATCAAGGTCACACAAACATGAAGAAAGAAAAAAATCTATAAAAGGAATTATTTAGATTTTTAAAGGTGGGTTTCATGGGCCAGTGATAAACTATTAATATATATATAATTAAAAATCATAATTAGATAAAATTATGATTTTATTATACATTAAAATGGCTTGCCATACTCTGTACAATTTGATTGTTTATCAAAATGTTCTGCTCTACATTTACATTTACCAAACTAAGCAAGAAACAAGCAGAGTTTGAGTATCAGTTTCCATTTATCATAAGTTCCATTCAGACTAGCCATTAGCTTGTCGGTGCAGTTGAAGTTATACTTTGTTTTTCCAAGCTGAGAATTTTTAAAGAACTATCTACAACAGGTAAGATATTACCGTACCTGTTCATTGCATTCTATAGAATCCTTCTTCAAATGAGCTGAACTATATTTTAAATAACAATAAATAAATAAATAAAAACAAAAAGGATTTATATTGCTGAGGTGAGTTGAAGGAAAGTCAAGAGGGATCATAAAAAGTGGAAATTAGAGTCAAGATAGGGAATAATAATAAAACCTGTATATATGATGTGCAGTGAAGGAACACATTGATACAAGAACCATAATATAATCAACATAAAGCACATAAAGAGCTTTAAAACAAGAAGATGAGTTAATATAAAACCACTAAATCCAAAACTCAGACTATGATGTAATGAATGTCGTGAATGTTTTCATTCATTATTTAAATTGAAAGTTAGAAACATTTCAGGGCTTGTTTTTATTTTTATTATGGGGCTCTCCAGGTATCCAAACTATCTCCATTACAATATTACACAGCACTTTAAGTGTAAATTATAGTAAAAACACATTCTGAGGTTGTTCTTTACACAACTCAAGACATCTGAGGTGGTATTTATGCAAAATGGCCTTTTAACAGTGGATTTCCTGCTCTACATCTAAATATGTAGCTTACATACAGACTGCTTTCTGCGATAGCGACTCGAAGGCAGCGCCGACTGAAGAACATTTACTCCCACTCAGGATGTTTTTTTTTTTTTTTTTTTTAATGGAGCATCAAGGCTTACCATTCAAGATGTTTAATATCAGCGATAGCACAGGGCCGCTAGAGGGGGCGTTGGGAACAACCATGGTGTACTCCCCCACATTTACCCTTGAAGGATTTTCATCCAAGACAGGCACATAATCCTTCAGATCCTCCATTGTGATGATACTGCCTGAGCACGGATTGACAAACAGTGAATGCACATGGACAGAAATAGCAGTACAAATTGTCTTTAAACGGCAAAAGAAGCACTTAAGAGCATATATAAAATATATATGATACAGTCTTCAAACAGGAGTTTGAATATGCAAACTGAGACTTTTGTCATCACATGTGGTACATGAGGTGGAATGAAATCACGTGTACAGCGTCCCAGTTACACCCAAAAATAGCAAAATATAAAAACAGTAAATAAGGATCTAAGATAAACACTACGATATACTGTATATGCTAAACGCCAAACAGTACACTAAAAGATCTAAGATACACTAATAATGTTTTACATCAGTAATACAGCGAAGCAACATCAAATCTAACATGAGTCTGTGGAATGAATACAGCAGCAAGAGATAATCAGCAACACAGATATGTCATATATCACATTTTAAAGTGGCATTACAATGATTTTTTTTAATTATTTTTTTCCTTACAGTGATTATACTAGATAGGGATTTATAAGTCTAACGGCTTCAGGATAGAAGCTGTTCCTCAGTCTAGTGATTCTACACTTAATGCTCCACAAAAAGGGCAAAAAGTGTGTGTGCTGGGTGAGTGGGGTCCTTCACAGGTTGCCTTCTTCTGTTGGTTAAGAAGACCAGGACCCAGTTAGGGAGGGGCTTAAGCCTCCAGTGTACTCGGATGTCCGTCAGTCCACGGAGGTCTGCGCCTACCGGATTAGAGTCGAAGCGGATGCCCGCAGGGCATGTCCATGCAAAGCTCAATTTTTACGAACACGTATGCGTACTCTGTTTCGCACAATAAACTGCCCGGCAACAGACTGTGTTTTGTATGTGACACCGATGTATTAAATCCCCCTTCTTCATCTGTGGACTAGTTTAATGGTCTTTTCTTTTTCTTTTCTTTTTTTTTTTTTTTTTTTTGCCAAGAGGCAAGAGATCTCTTCCTTTTCCTCTGATAATGCCATGACTGAAATGATGAAATGAAGGCATTTGTCATGAGCACATTAAAATCAGGCCCAGTGTGGCTGCAGGAGGATCTGGAGATTTCCTGGTGGGCGGGTCTGATGTGTGGGCTGCAGGGCCAGCACTCCCTGTTCTTATTTTTTTAAACGTTTTATTAATAAGACATAAACACAGAACACCACTGCGGGCCAGGGGGCTGCCTGCCAGTTCTCTCCTTTTTTTTTTTTTTTTTTTGGCTACCTGTCAATCAATCCAGTAGGCGTATCAGCAAATGGCCAATCGGCAACCTCAGTTTGTCCCAAAGGTAAACACATTTTGCCTGCGGAGCTGGTCTGCAGCTGCTCAGGGTGGATGCTCGAGTATGAAGTCTCAACCTTCTGCAGACAGTGCGCGTTGTCTGCGCAGAAAAAGGTCCATGCGAGTAAACTGGAGCCTTTAGTCCTAGTGTGAGCAGTTTGTCCATCAGGGTCTGGGGATTCATGGTGTTGAAGTTGGATGTGAAGTCCACAAAGAGCATTAGGGAGTCATTCTGCTCCAGGTGGATGAGAGCAGATTGGATGACAGAGGAGATGGTATCCTCTGTTGATCAGTTATCATGGTGATGTGGGTCCTCGCTGATGTTGATTGTAGATTTGATGTGGGTCATGACCAGTGTTTCAAAGCATTTAGCGACTGTCTGAGTGAGGGCTACTGGCCAGTAGTCACTCAGACCAGTCACTGCAGAGCTTTTAGGAACTGAGATGATGGTGGCGGTCTTCAGGCAGGTAGGAACTGTTGCCAGGGTGAGGGAACGGTTAAAGACATCGGACAGCACCTTGCAGTGTTGATCGGCACAGTCCTTCAGCACCCTCCCGGGATGTTGTCTGGGCCAGATGTTTTGTGAGAATTAATCCTCCTGAAGGTCTTCCTTACTTCTGCTGATGTCGCACTGAGGAACCCCTCCTCTTATGATGAGATGAGATAAGTCTGGTGCTGGGTGGTCTATCTGGGTCCTCAATGCAGGCATAGAACCTATTAAGATCATCAGGCAGGGATGGATCCCTATTGTGCACCCCTGCTTTGGCAGTCTGTTATGCACTTAATGCACGTCCACATGCTCCGTGGGTCCAGTGAGGAGAAATACCCCTGGATCTTCTGTGCATATGTGGCTTTTTGGCCCTCTTAATACAGTACTAGCATTCAGCTCTTTCCTTGTCCTCCCCAGTTCCTGTGAGTCGCCAGACCTGAAGGCAGTATCGCTGGCTGTCAGCAGGGTATGGACCTCTGCGTTCAGCCAGGGTTTCTGGTTACAACTTTCACTGACAGCCATAGGGGATGCTGCACAACTTTATTTTAAGTGGTGTGGGAAAAAGGAAAATTTGCTGGAGTTGTTTGTAACAGTTGCTGATCTTTTAAATGCATGCCTATTTAAATGTTTTAACTCATAATGTCATTTCACTTCTTCATAATGCATTGCAGACCATACTGTGAAGCATTTCTAAAGTTGCAGGGGAAAACAAACTGCTGGGACTGTTTTCGTTATTTACCATTGTCAAGAAATTCAGATAGTGTATATGTTGTGAAAAGTGAACAAAAATTGTACTTTGTATACGTGTCAAATTCTTTGAAAGGTTGCATGATGCCATTGTTTTAAACAAATGTTGGGGTTATCATAGTGTTAATGCTCCGTTTCTGTTACTATCACAAAATCTTAGCTCCAAAATTAACAGAAATGTAGCCATTTTTGTGTGTTTGCAGTTATAGATATACATCTAGTGATTTCTTTAAGAGTTTCGTCAAATTCAACTGCTGGACCATGAGATTTTTTGCTAACAAACAGTTAATGCCAACGTCTTAACAAAAAATATCATTTAACATTTTAGGGCTCCGAGTATGTTCTGTGAATGGTGCTCAGCTACGACCGCACTAAATTTAGCTCTAAGTTTATAAAACTAATCGTTAGTATAATTTTAATGTTTGACAGATTTATTCAGTTGTGAATGCCATCCTGACTGATCCTGATCCTGGTTTACTATAAACATTAAATTGTTGTATTTGGTCCTTCAAGGATTGTGAGCTTCAGTAAAATTAATTTTGTGATTCATAAAATATTTGAGGTAAGTGATAATTATTGTGATTCAGGAAAAGCCATTTTGAAGACTATGTGAACAGTGGTATTTTCTTGGATAATCCAAACAGAACTACCTGCTTCCTGAATGTCTCGAACAAGATTCTGAGCCGTTTGTCCCTCATAAAACTCTTCAGGTCCCTTCTCGGCAATTTTCCTGTAAGTTTCTGCCAGTTTGGTAAATTTAATGGTTTCATTTTCTTTCAGGACATCACCGTTTTTCCCACAAAACACCTCACTGAAAAAAAGAGAGGAGAAGATTGTGTGAGATGACGAGTAAATCCATGCAACAGCATTCAGAGGGTTAGGTCTCACCATAGCGCTGTGTCTTTCAGGATGGTTTTTTTGTTAGACTCCAGAGCTTGAGCAAGTGACCTGCCCAGTGGAAAGCCTTTTTCTGCGAGGTCAGTGCTTGGCTGAAACAACTCTTTCCACGGCAGTTTTCCATAACGTTTGTGGGCCATCTCAAACCCTCGAAGCGCTCCCGGTACAGCAATGGACAACCCTCCTACAAGCCAAGAAACAAGTGAACAAATCAACAGGAAGTCTGGTGTCCTATGTTATAATGTCTCAGAAGGTTCTAATCCATGTTTGTTCCATTTTCACTGTGATAAAACTCAGAAAACATTCTAATCTTTTATTTCTGTATCACAACTTTGATAATAATAACAACATCTTGTCTATATTTGTGTGATAGGAGTGGTTAAACATTACCCTTTTGGGATAAATCTGTACTGTTCCCAAACATGTCCCTGGATGCATTGCGTGGTGCCGTCTCTCTGGCATTAATGAACTCAGATTTTCCTGTTTGGATGTTACACAGAAAGAAACAAGGGCGTGAGTTTGTTGTGTTCAGTAAAGAACAGATAATTTTGTGGCAGTGATGCAAATTGGAGTTAAAACGTTACCAGTTTTTGCATCAAAGATGGTGAAGAAAACGCCACCACCTATGCCCATATTGTGAACATTAATTACTCCAACACATAGAAATGCAGCTATAGCGGCATCAACTGCAGAACCCCCTTTTAAGAGTACGTCTCTGTGGTAAAAATGATTAAAACACATAGTATGAGGTTCAGAGATTAAACTGGTTCTGATGCCACGGCTTTGTAAAGAAACTCACCTGCCAACCTCTGAGCACGGTCCAGCGTCTGCCGCCACAGCAGCCTTCAGGTACCCCGTCTCTTTCTTCTTCACACCAAAGTAGACGCCCGCAAAGGTGGCAACAGACGCCAGCAGCAGCAATGCAAGTGCTACTGTTATTGTTTTTGACATCATTTTCATGGTTTAGGTAGTGAATTATTTCCCAATTTCTGTGACAGAAAAACAAAAAACAACAACGTTAAACTGATTTTTGAAACATGCTGCTTTTGGCAAAAATAAGAAAAATAAGCTAAATCTGTTCCAACACAATATTATACAGGTATATGAACAGAAAATGAATCACTAATATATTCATTAATTATCCCTTTAACACAGATTTGCTTGAATTGTTCTGGATGGATGAATAACTTCAGCATGTGATTTGCTGGTGGAATCGAACCTCCAACTCTTACATTGGAGGACGACTGCTCTAATCCACAGCTGCCCCATGAAATGGAGACAAAAATTAACAATTGGTTATTTTTTAATCTCCATTGTTTTCAGATGTTAATGCAAAATTTTAAAATTAATTATATATACTGTGTATATATATTAAAAAATGGTGAAATTGGTTATCTGCATTTAACCCATCACACGTGATATACATCCATGTGAAGAGGTGGGCAGCTATATAGGCGCCTGGGGAGAAACTGGGGATTCGGTGTCTTGCTCCGAGACACCAGGACATGGGAACAACTAGGAGTCAAGCCGCAACTTTCTGGTCCCAGGTTGGCTGCCCTCTACCCCATCCCCCCCACTCATCCCCAAAAAAATTAAGGCTTGGAAGAATACTTGAAAAGGAGAAGTGGGTAAAGAAAATGGGAAAATGGATAGAATGGTCTGGAAACTGTTTTTCTTTCTTTTGATTTGAGTTTAAAGAAATCAAAATTTTAAAGTGCTTTTCTGCCCTACCTTATTTCTTCACGTGTCTTCAGCAGCAGCAGGCTCTTTGTTACCGTCTGCAGCATTTTATAGGTGATGGGATTGTATCACACAGTCAATAAATGTTAAGCCAGCCCACAGTAAGTCTTGTGTCATGAGCAGTGGTACAAAATGCAAACAGAACAATAAGAAACAAGTGGAGACGATAGTTCAAATCATCTGTACTAAGTCGTCATGTCACTGCCTGATATCAGCTGCATGACCTTGAAACTGAAAATCTTATCAGTTAAAGCTTTGTCAACTGTGATGCTTCAGCTGATCTGTGGGGAAAAAATTAACTAGCAGAAGCTGGTGGTTCATTTGAAACAGATGACGTATTACGTGAGGGAGGCAAGAAAAGATGAAAAAACAAAGGTACAAAGTTCTTTATTTGCCATATGTGCACAGACCAACAATCCAGGCACACTGGAATTATTGTACAGAGCTCTCTCAGTCATAGTCAAAAACACTGAAAAAACACTAAATGATTCAAATGCACAAATAAGAATAAACTGGTTCATATCTACACTGTACAGAAAGTAATACTGTACCTGTGTATTCACCTTCCCATGTCACATGACAAGTGAAGTTAGGTAGTGTAGGGTTATTATTGCACCTGACCAGTAGTTTTGTTTTGCCGTCAGTCTGAGTGTGGCAGAGAAAAACTATTAAAAACCTTGTGGGTGATGATGCTATCCACTCTATGTCTCAGGTTGTATGAGTTCACGGAATAAAGTTTCCTCTGTGATCATCTCAGCGGTCACAACTATTTGCAGTGCCTTCCTTTCAGCTTGTGTGGTGTCCCCATACTAGACAGTGATGCCTGTGGTTAGGATTCTCTAAGCCTGGGTGAGAGGGTGCTGATTCAGACCCATTTTCCTGAGGAGCCTAATGAAGTAAAACCTTTGCTGGGCTTTTTTCACTGTGGCTGTGCTGAGAGACCAGCTCAGGTCAGATCTAATCTACGGTCCCAAGATTCTATGGCTGTTAGCACTCTCTACCTCGGTCCCTTTAATGATGAGAGACTGCAACGTGGGAGGGTTCTCCCTGGAGTCCAATATGATTTGGTCTTTTCTGTATTGAGGTTGTTCTTATCTCCATAGGTTATACTGTTGTTTGACAAGAGTCCTGTATCCTGACTAGCGCCACTCCTCTATGAGCCCCAATATAGTGGTGTCGTCAGCATATTTAATAACAGTGCTGTTGTTCTGAGTGGAGACAGTCATAAGTGTGCACGGTAAAGAGTTTAGGGCTGAGGCAATAGCCCTGTAGGAATCCTGTGTTGACTGTGAGTTCTGCAGACACCCGTCCTCCCATTCTCACCACCTGTGGTCTATATGTCAGGAAGTCCAGGATCCATAATGACAGGTTGAAGACGTCAGCATATACTCCAACCAGTTGTTCCCCACGAGCTTCCAGAGCTCTGGGAAGAACTCCATCAGGTCCCCCAGCCTTGTGGGGGGTTCAACTTCTTCAGAACCTTCAGGACCTTTGTGTGTGTGTCACCTGGAAGGCAGTGTCTGTGGGATCACAGTGAGCCTCTGAGGGTGTTTGTGTTCAACCTGTCAAACCTGGCATAGAATGTGTTGAGGCTGTCTGGAAGGGTGACCTCTCAGGGATATGTGGTTGCTGTGGTTCTCCTGTAGTTTGTGATAGACTGAATTACTTGCCGCATGTTGCACATTTTGGTTTGGTTTTTCTGAGTGAGCCGTTTTGTTGCTTTGATGGACTCTGGCAGCGTGTAGGCTCTCTTGAACTCCTCTTGGTCTTCTAACTTGAAGGCCTCTCTCCACTTGCTGACTTTTTGTTTAACGTCCCCATTAAACCAGGGTTTTTGTTTGGGGAACATCCGTACAGTCCTGGGAGGGGCACACATGGATGTACACCAGCTTATGTAGTCACTCACAGACATATTCATGGAAAGTGTTTGCAGCCTCTGTGAAGATGTTCCAGTCTGTGGCCTCCAAGCAGCCCTGCAAGATATACTTTGCACCATCAGTCCAGGTGTTAACGGTCCTGACTTTGACTGACTGTGTCTTGAGCCAGTTGTTGTAAACTGGTTTAAACTGGATAGCCGAGTGAGCAGACTTACCAACGTGAGGTTGGGTTCAGCTGAGAAGGCATTCCTCATGTTGCTGTAGCAGTGCTCCAGCATTTTATTTCCCCTGGTGGGGAAGGTCACACACTGATGCAGGTTAGGATTTTTTTTTCCTGAAGATTGCCATGATTAAAATCTTCCAAAGTAATAACAGCCATCAGGATATGTTTTTATGATCTTTGGTCATGTTGTGTAGCTCATCCAGTGTAGCAGCCAGGCAGATATTCATTCAACCTTTATTTAGGCAGGTTAATCTCATTGAGCCTCGAGGACTCATTTACAAGAGAGACCTGGC
>JARVLU010000528.1:18621404-18633696 GCA_031762415.1 Simpsonichthys santanae | reverse complement strand
TCTATCTGTCTGTCTGTCTGTCTGTCTGTCTGTCTGTCTGTCTGTCTGTCTGTCTGTCTGTCTGTCTGTCTGTCTGTGGGATCAGGAGGGAAAATTAATCTGACAACAGTCAACAGTCTGCTGCTGCATGACTGTCGCCCCCAAAGCGGAGCAGCAGCTCGGGCTCTGATTGGCTGAGAGGAGCTCCGGCTCTGAGTGGAGCCAGAGGATGCCGGAGTGCACAGACAGGCAGTGTGCACGGACGGATGCAGGCGGGGTTGCGGGGTGGAACGTCAGTCAAATAGCCTGCGGGCACATTGTCACGCTGTTGCATCTTTGAAACTTTAAAAAAAAAAAAAAAAAAAAAGCACCAGTTTCATCTGCACGTCGCCACATCTGGGCGCAGTTCCGGTGTAATGTTTGGGCTGCGTGTAACGAAACCCCTCACTTCTTCTTCTTCTTCTTCTTCTTCTTCCTCCTCTTCATCTTCTCCTCCGCGCACCGACAGGTCCTCTCGGGAGGAGGGACCATCATCACCATCATCATCCTCACCATCATGGGCTCCAAGTTGACCAGACAGAGAAGTCTGGACCTTGAGAGCAAATTGACAAAAAGAAGGCGCCAGAGACGTGATCTGTGCGCGGAGGGCGAGAAAAGTGGCGGCAGGGACTTCTTGTTCACCTCCCTGATGCTCCGGTCCGACAAGCTGCCGGGGATGCTGCGGAAAACCAACCAGAGCCCGTACGTCAGGAGGGTGGCGTGGGTCCGGGAGATCCAGAGGCTGCTCCGGGAGCAGAGGATGGAGCAGGCAGGGGAAGTGCTCAAACTGCTCAGGAAGGTAGGACACTGCTTTTTCTATGTGTTCAACAAAGTGAAGTTTGTACAACATTAAAAGTTTTCCTCCTTTTGCTGGTCAAACACACCTAAAAAGTCAAACTGGAGCTAATCTAACCTGCATGTGCTTGAAATGTATGATTTAATTGCAAAATTAGAGTAAAATGAGCAAATTCCTTTGACACACCTTGAATAAAAGTCAAATAACATTTTGTTTAATTCATCTGCTTCAGTTAGTTCCCAAAAGTTTAAGGCTTTTAAACTTTCCTCCCTACTTTTTAGGCTTTTAAAAAGTGAGCTGGAGCACTCTTCTGCTGAAAGACTTCAAATCAACCTGAAAAATAAATGAAATGATCTAAAAAAAAAAAAAAAAAAAGAACTCAAACGAGACAGATCAATGAGTGTTGGCTTCTGTACCGAAGCCATGCAGGAGAAAAGTCGATTAAATGAAAACTGGGCTTTTTTTTTTAAATGTGACCTAATATTTGAAACATGGGAAAAGGATGATAAAAAATCCAAATTAAACCAAAACGCAGCGCTTAATCCAAACTGTGGTATTAAAAAGCTCTAATCTGTCCCAGTTGCACATTATATAAACACCCTCTTTTCACTGAAGCTAAAAAAAAATGGAGGTTTTCATGTCTTGATTTACAGATTTGCTGGTGACACTTTTATTTTTTATTTTTTTTTTTTGTGGCAATTTATTTCAACTAATGTTTTTAAGCTGTGCTTTTGCTTCAGATGTGCATTTGCCAAGTTAAGATGTTGAAGGTCCATGTGATAAATTCTGATGCAGAAGGGATGATAAATGTCATCTTCATATTAGATTTATCTTATAAAACCGTCTTCACAGTCCTAAAACATATTTACAAAATTGTCACAGCTGCTCTACAGCCTCGTACTTTGTGATCACATATTTGCTTCACAACTATAGATTTCTCCATAATTCAGTGTTTAAACTGCTCACGAAGCACCATGCTCTCTCCATCCCTCAGTGGGGTGAAGCCAGAGGACTGCTACGTCGTCTGGGCTGAAGCCAAGTGTCTGACTAATAATACTTCAAGATGGGAAGCAGGAAAAAAAAAGGCTGTAGATCTCCTGTTGCAGCTCCTCAGCAGTAATGCTCTCCTCTCAGGGATGGATGAATGTGGAGCTAATCACCTTGAGATGACAGATGCAGGAACTATTTTTTTTTCTCTACATAGAGAGGAAGTCATTACAAACAGGAACCAATATCAACAGCCCAGTGCTGCACCTCCATCACCGATCAGACTTCTGGGCCATTAAGTTAATTAGTTTTTGGATATTCTGGATATTAATTAGTAAACAAAGACTCAGAGAGCAGTCGCAGTAGTAACGCTGCAGGCGTGTTGCTACTGTTGCACCACAAACAGTATTGATACTCGTGAACGTGGTTTATTTAACCTTAAATTTTGATGCTTTTAATTTATGTTTTGTTACATTATAAATAAGGCAAACTCAGCTAAAGGTAAAAGTTTCTTTCGGCTGCTCTGAGGACTCCAAAGTGAGCAAACTTGCATGAAAGATTTGGCAAATGTTGTCCTGATGTACAGTAACCTGGGCTCAAACCCGCAACCTCAAGATTACGAGACACTGACCACCAAGCTACCACAGCCCCCAACAAATTCAGCTAAAGGTCACAGATATCGTCATTTTACAAACAGTAATAATATAATGTAACATTTTTTATTCAGATTGATGCAAAATAAACAAAAAAATATCAATTGCATCGACACTCGTTTTGAATTATTTTATTATTTGTTGAGAAAACAGCCTACGGCGATGGAATGGATGTTTTCGGACAAATATAGAGAAGAAGAAAAAAAAAAGCCACCAACTGCTGACACTTCTTTTATCAGCTCGACATCCGTCCATCCATCCATTTTCTTCACCTGCTTGTCTGTGCAGGGTCTCAGGGGAAGCTGAGTACCGGTGCGAGGTGCACTGCAAGTGCCGGGCAAACCTTGTCACTTACATCTTGTTCTAACATCCATGTTTGGGATATTTTATTTATTTATTTATTTATTTATTTTGGTGGGAGGAAACCGGAGTATCATCGAGCATCACATAGAAAACATCCAAAATCCGTAGTTTGTGGCAAACCTGCAACCTTTTTCCAAGGTTCAGGTTCTTTATTGTCATTCTCGTCACACGTGGTACACGAGGGGGAACAAAATTGTGTGCTCAAGGTCCCAGTGCACCCAAAAAGAGCAAAAAATATAAAGTACTGTATAAAAAGAAACAGTATACAAGGATCTAAGCTATACGCTAAACAATAATGATGTATGGTGTATTAAACAGCAGCCTGAACATGAGTCTGTTGTGAGCAAATGTATGAATACAGCAGTTTAAAGGCAAAAAATCAGCAGCATGGATAATCAGCAGCACAAATAAAGTGACATGTCAATTACAGCTTGATGGGAGCAGGGCAAAAAGTGTGCTGGGTGAGTGAGGTCCTTCATGATTCAGGTGGTTGTCTTCCTGCATCTGGAGGTGTAGATGTCTGTGATGGTGGGGAGACTGACTCCAACAGCTTCTGTGCAGCCTTCACCACTCTCTGCAGAGCTTTTCTTTCTGCAGCTGTGCAGCCTCCGTGCCACACGTTGATGCTGGAGCACAGGGTGCTCTCCACTGCACACCTGCAGAAGGAGGCGAGGACTTTTTAACCATTTCACCACCTAAAAGCTACATTTCATGGTGGCGTCAGTCCATCTGCAGAAAAGACTGTTGGAAATCAAACTGCTATCCACAAAATAGCTGAAAGTTTATCGGTATGGTGTCATCACTGCGTGTGTTGGATATCTCTTCAAAGTTGAAATGGCCTCAAGGGTGGTATGATGCGATTCAGTGTTAAATTTATGTATAGACAAACAAGTCTACTGGCCTGTAAGATAAGAGGGTTTTTTTTTTTTTTTTTTAAATTCTGTCCTTGAAAACGATTTATCCACGAGAACGGGTTTAAATACGACTGAATACGTTTAGGAGCAGGATTTTTTGTGTGGATTTTCAGCATCCTGAATAAACAGTCAAAAAAAAAAAAAAAAAAAAAAGGTGTTTCTGCTTCAACTGTGCTGCCCTGTGGCTGCACAGATGTGTAGAGCATATCAACGTCATCTCACAGCCGAAAGGTCTCCGCTTCGAATCTTGGTTTGTCTTTTGGTGTGAAATTTGCATTCTCTCCTTGTGTAGGCTTTTTGGTTTTTCTGCAGGTACTTCCACAAACACAGGTTTAAGAACAACTGGTGGTGCTTTGTTTCTGCATTGGTTGTGTATCATACTGACCTGTACCCTTGTGAACAATAGAATTATAATACTAGAAAGTTCCTGGAGAAACTTTGACAGGGACTGCCACATTGCGGCCATTTAATTTTTTATTTATTTGACAGTAATATGTGTTGAGCATTGCGCTCAGCTACCAGCTTTAACATCGGCTGATTTATAGTTATTTTCTCTTTTAGCCCAGCTTTTGGATGACTGCACGGACATATTCTCGCTGTATCTTGGTACAATGATAATAAAGCTTAATCGGATTCTGATTCTAATAGACTTTGATTGTAAATCAAAAATCCAAGATGGCTGCCTCTTTGAGAGCGCGGCCTCTTATCCTTTTCATAAAACATTATTCAGATGGAAAAAGGGACAAAGCCATGAGGAGAGGATAGTGGCATTACAAAAAAGATCTCTTCACATCTTGTCAAATAAATTCTACCATTTATGAACACGTTACATGTGCATTTGACGACGAGGCGGACCATGAAGCACTAACAGATATTCCATTGTCCTGATAAGATGATGGTCAGCGAGCACAGTTCTGATAAGCTTCCATAGAAGTTCGGGGTGGAGGGGCGGTTGCGATGGATGAAGCTTTTCCTTAGTTTACACATTTCCCAGGAAAAATTGATGTGTCAGCCTGTTTTCGAGGCCAAATGGGGGAATCGGATTCAGATAAGCCACAGTTGTTGATTTTTTTCAGGCAGACTATTTTCTTTTCAGCCTTGAGTCTTACTGGTACTTTCAAGAGCCAGAATGGCAATTAGGATCTTGAAAGGAATTGTTTTCAGCTACCAGTACACCAACTTTCAGCTAAACAGCCTTAAAAACCTCTGAGTTATGTCCATTTGAATTTAGCTTCAGCGGCCATCTTGCATTTTAGATTTGGATTTAGAATGGGTTGTACATCCCTGTCAGGTACCATCACACCAAACTTCAGCTCAATATCTCTGAATTATTGTTTTTTTATTTATTTATTTTTGTTTGTTTTTGTTTTGTTTTGTTTTTTGCTAAGGTGGCCCTCTTGGATTTTTAATTTGCAGCTACAACCAAACCCAATTTCATCTCAATATCTCAAAGAATGACTGAGTTATAGTCCATTTTTGAGTTTTCCACGTTAACTGTGGCAGCCATCTTGAACCAAAATGGCTCCAAAAGTTAATCAGTGTTTTGTTCAGAGACCTCTCCCCTCTAGGTCATGTGACCTCGCTCTGGCACTTATAGAGGCTGTGAAGACTGATGAGCTCTGTCAGAGTTTTTCAATGAGAAAAATGCCATCTTTGCTAATTACGTCACCATGGTAACTCAATACACCAATAAAAGCAATAGCGCACATCATGGTGCCGAGCCGGCCGTTTTGATGTAAAGCTTGTGGGAGTCCACATTGTGGTTCGGGCCACATTAGTTGATAGAAGAGCAAGACCCTTTTCAGGTGGATAATAGGGTGCTGCCTTCAGGAAGTCCCCAAATATGTTAATGTCATAAAGTTGCACATTTGGATGTTTTTACAAGAGATTTTAGCCCCTGAACATCAGCAGAAATCTGTGATGGGTGTTGACCTTATGGAAAGGTGTTTTACAAAACCTTTTATATGGTTTCAGCCTTGCGTTCACGGACCTTTGAAAATAAAAAGTCATTAAAAGTTCATCTTTCATCGTTTTTTGCTGTATTTTCTTGGCATTGTTGCAGCGCCCTGTGTAGACCTGGCAAAGTTGCACAGCAATTGGGTTCAGTTTTGGTTTTTGGTGCCGTGTTCACAAGGATACTTTTAGAAAAAACAGTTTTGAAAAGAAAGTGTTTCCACGTGGACACGGCCTTAAACGTCACCAAAGGGAGTAAAAAAGCCAGTTTTTGAACTTTGGTTTATTGTTTCTAATTCTTTGAAAGCCCCTCCTTCCCTTTAGTTACCCTTCGAGAAGCTTATTACTAGAACACTTTGTGCGCCGATGTGCCAAAGAACACCTTGTCCTTCCAGAGACAAAACGGGGTTTTAGGAAAATGGATTAAGACAAAATCCATCTTCAAATTCATGCAAACGTGTTTTAGAAGGGGGTGTTTTTTGTGTGCAGGATTTTCCCTCAGCTGTGCAACACCAACCCATAAAGTTTGTAGCAGTTTTTTTTATTTTTAACAGAATAATCAAACTGTCACAACATTCTCATTCTGTTACTCCTTCAATCTTATTAAATATAAAGACATATTTTATTTTATTAATAATTAAAGCTGCAGAAGGTCCTCGGTTGTTTCAGTGAGATCTAACGAAAAATATGTGGGATGATGTGAGATCATCTTCATCCAGACCTTTTGTGATGCAGCAGATGAAAGATGACATGCGCTGCTTAACGGAGGACATATTTTAGTGGAACCCGAAGGCGCACTCGAGTACATGGAGATCCTGTTAAAGAGCACATTTCATGCCTTCACGGTGAAGAATCAGTGGAGTTAATCCATGGGATCAGATCTCTTTGCGTGTTTAGAACAAAATCTTCTTTTCATGTCCCACAAACTGATGCTGCATTTTGACACATTGCACTAAAAAGGCAATCTTTCCTTTGTTTCATACATGCGGTCCTCTCAGCTTGAGGTGTTGTGGAGGATAGCCCAGCGTCAGGGAATCCCACAGATCTCTGCTGTAATAAATCAACTTAGAAGCTGGAGGAGGAGAAAACGCTGATGGGAGGATTTTTTATTTTTTTATTTTTTGTCTCTGTGCCCCAAAGCGTTGTGGCTGTCAGCTCATATAGAAGATGTTTTACACAGCTTTAGCCTCCAGCCTGCTGTTTGAAAAGCTTTTCAGTTCACACAGAGCTGACAATATTTATTCAGCAGCTCCTCAGCCTGTGTACAGTTTCACAACAACAAAATCAAGCAGACGATGAATCGCTGAAACATGTTTTTTCTTGTTTTCACCCAGGAAGGTGTCTAAAGCGAAACACGGGAGAAAATCCTTTAGATGTTTTTTTTTTTTTATAACTTAGAAGAGCAAAAAATGTGCATGTTCTGCAAAAACATGGTGTGAGTGTTGAATGACTGCCAAAATTTGTTTTATAAGCTGAAACTGAATTGTTAAAGGAACACATACACAAAAAAAAAGCACATCAAACGCTGAAATAATCAGAACAAAATGGAAAAACAATGGCTTAAATCTAACACCAGCAAAAAAAAGTAAATAAAAACTGCAGCAAAACTATGGCTAAAAGCTAAAGCAGCTATACAATAATTTAAAAAATAACAATTAAAACTAATGTTAAAATCCTAAATTTTGCAAAAGTGTAACTAAAAGGCAACATTTTCCAAATTGTAGCTAAAATCTAAAAATGGCAGCTAAAAGTTTAAACTTGGCTAATAGACAAAATGATACAATGGATGTAACTGGGACCCTGTGTTTCGTTCCAGCATGCACCACATATGATGATAACCTTTAACCTTAAAATTAACAGAACAGCAGCTAAAAGCTAAGACTAGCAAAACGAGCAATACTAAAATCAAAATAAACATACAGTAACTAAAAAAATAAAATCAACACTGACTTAACTCTAAAGTGATCAAAACCATAGCTGATATGTTAAATTTGCAAAACTGCTGCTTAAAGATAAATCTAAAAGCCTGCTAAAAGCTAAAATTAGCAAAGTGGTGGCTAAAAGCTAAAATACCAAATTAGCGTAAATGAGCTCAAGTAGATTTCAAAGAACAGTATTTTGAAGGATTTAACTTTCACATTATTCTGGACTGAGCTGAGTGTTCTGACATTTGAATGGTAAAAACAGAACAAAGTACGAGGAAGTCATTTGATATTAAATAAAAGTACAGTAGAAACAACAAACGGAACAACGATAAATTCAGCTTTACGCCTTAACAGAAAACGTTTCCTCTGACTTTTATCCCTTTTCCTCTGCATCTCTCAGCGTCTGACTGTGTTTTCATCTGTTTCGCTGCTTTTCTTTCTCAGTCCTGAAGCATTACCACAAGACACGGTTTCAGTGTATAGTATTTACATGAGCGGTGCAAACAGAAACAGTCTGAGCGGGATATAAATATAAGCCTCTTGAGATGTGTCCCGGTTCCTTTTTATTATTATTATTTTTTTAATAAACCACTCTGCTCCTTCACATGATGGTGAAATTGAAGAGAGGCACATTCAGCTGGAATCAAAAAGTCTTTTTGACGAAAGGTTTTTGTTAAAAGAGCTGTGGGAGGTACAAGAGCATAAAACCACAAATCAGACTGGAGGAGTCAGCCTTTCATTTCCCATCACTAGAGAGCAAAACTGGAATATTTGAGTCAATTAGAGAGAAATAACTAATCTGAGCTCACTTTTTCCCCTATGGTTCTTATGTTTGTAAAGATGTTAGATGATTTAAGCTTGCAGTGCCCGACTCTCATCTGCAATCAGCTGCAGACGGTTTTAGCTCACAGCTCTGATGGTTTATCTGCTCACAGGACGATAACAGGCCAAGATAAATAGAGGTAATAAAGAAAGCGTTGAAATCCAATCTCGATGTGTCTTTATTAAACAACCCGTCTGAAGTTTGTTGTGTTCCGACGTGACTGTTTCAGTCTGATAAAGCTCTCACTCAAGTGAAACTGTTTTTAATCTCTCTCCTGTTCGCTCAGGATTTGGGACTCCAGGGGTCGTCGCTAAACGACATTTTGTACAAGAACGCAGCCTTTCTCAACCTGGTGGACCCCATCTCTCACGAGCTCCTGCTCAGCCTCGCCCGGGACCTGCAGTGTCCAAAACGGGTACGAACCTGCGCAGCATGTTGCAAATGTTATGTTCACGTTCATTGTTTTTAAAGCAGCTGCTTGTACCTGAATTCATTTCAGTTCAAATGCAACTCAAAGATCATCGAGCTGCGACTTGTTGCCAGTTTTATTATGATTCTCATGCTGCAATGACAAAATGTAATAAGAATAATGAAAATGTGTGCGTGTTTGTTAGTTTGTCTGTCTGTTAGCAAAATAATTCATGAGCCACTGGATGGATTTTATTGAAACTTTCAAAATCATAATCATCCCATGTAGACCAATTATAACTCATCGCTATAACTCAGTTAATTTTACAGATATTGAGCTAAAATTTGATGTGGTAGTAGCTGAGAGTTATCTCCATCACATATTTTGAGCACAAAGATCTTTGTTTAAAACTGTGCCATTAACAATTGCAGTCCTGTCTTTTGTTTGCATAATTATTCATGACCCAGTGGATGGATTTGAATCAAATTCCCATAAATAAATCATTGGATGTACGTATACAACTTGATTCAAGATGTCCGCCACATCTAACTCTGCTTAACCTGTCAGGTTTAAAGACGTGCACTCTGAGCGCTAACAGGTCATGGGAGACGGGTCAACGGGTGACGTGCATACTTGAAGGATTCAGTTTATCCGTTCATTCATGTTCACCCGCCTCTCCTTTGCGGGATGCAGGGAGCTGGTGCTCCAGCAGTCTCTGTGCGAGAGACGGAGGACACCCTGGACAAGTCGCAGGTCCATCACAGGGACACATAGGGACACTCTCACTCGCACCTGGGGACAATTTAGAGTTACCACTTAGTCCAACATGCATGTTTTTGGCCTATGGAAAGAACATGCAAACTCCACCCAGAAAGGTCCCAGCTGGGAGTTGATCCTGCGACCTTCTTGCAGTTCTAACCACTGTGCCATTGTGTCGCCTTCATACAGTGCATTTTGTGTAAATTAACAGAATATATTAAACTTGAAGGTTTAGTGTGAAATGAACTGACGGGGCCGAACAGTGTTCGTTGTTCTGGTTTTTATGTTGCACAGTGCTGCAGGATGCCTCTAGCACAATGTGAAATGTGCATCCGCTGCTCTGGCACCTTTACAGGTTTTATTTGTTTTAGTGGGATTTGTAGGTAATCATGAAGTGTTCAGTGTTACTGTGCTGAAGAAAACCGCTTCTTGTCAGCCCGATCAGAACCATCAAGGCTGTGACACAAACCAGGAGGGCAATTTGAGGACTTTGACAATTGGCTGTTGGCCAGTGGACGTCTATTTTTATGCCTTACTGTTGCTCAAGGACTGTGGGGAAGGTGTGAGAAAGACTAACAGAAGCCAAGTTATTTATGATGCTGGTTAAAAAAAATTAAATTAAATGAAATAAGATAGATTCATGCCAGTATTTTAAACTAAGATCACTTTGTGCTTAGAAACAACAGAACTAGAGCAGTTTTGATCAATGTTTAATCTGATTTTGTGCACAATCTCATGCAATATTGCGATAATAAACATGATTTAGTGCACATGTATCAAACTCAAGGCCCGGGGGCCAAATGCGACCCTCGTTGACATCTGGCCTCCAAGATGATATGTGAAACAAAAAAAATATATACTTTTATCGTTTGATTTGTTTTCAGTAATCTTTGGTTATGATGTTGAAATCACAACAGGGAACGTCACCTGAGACCAAACAAATTCTTGCTGAGGAACCTGCAACCAAGAAAATAAAAAATAAAAATTTTGGGCGCCTGACTTGAGTTAATGTTGTTTCTGAAATTGGCCCTCGGTTTGAAAAAGGTTTTAATTTTGACCCCCTTTTGTAAGTGAGTTGGACACCCCGGCTTAGATTGTATGTTGTGTCTGACTGTGATAAACCACCACAACAAATTTTAGCTTAATATCTAGAAAATTCACTGAAGTTTAGCCAGTTTTGTGTTTTGCACGGTGGCTCAGCTGTGACGAACATTTTTAAATGAGTTAACACTAAAAGTGAACCAGCTGTAAAAGTCAAATCAGTGGTTAATTTCTGAAAGTTTTATTATTTATTTATTTAATTATTTATTCATTTTAAAGTAAAATACAAAACAATGTACAAATATAATATGAAAACAAAATATAAAAATGAAAGGTGGCAGAAAGAAGAAAAAAAATCTTATTAAATCTGCTCCTTTTTTTTCCTTCAAATAATCAATTCAAACAACAATCATCTATAAATAACAGAACAAAATGAATAACTCGTTCAAGTTTCTAGTTCTCATACATTACACGTTAAACTCCTTCATATATATATTTTTTCAACAATTTGGTTTTGATCATTTTCTTAAACACAAACATTGACTTGGCTATTTTTACATCTGTCTCCAAACCATTCCACAATCCAGTTCCCTGGATTTAGACTGGTTCTATACTGTGGTTTTACAAATATCTCTGTCCCCTTAAGATTGTAACAACTTTGTCTTTTTACAAAATACATTTGGATATTTGAAGGTAGTGCATTATTCTGAGTTATATACGAAACTGATAAAATATTATAATCTACCAAATCATGGAACTTCCATAATTTAATTTGATAAAATAATATACTTGATGGATGACAGTTGTTGTGATTCATGGGATATTTTGCTAACAGTACAAACACTTAGACACACATAGATATGGGGCAAAAACATTATTGCTCCAACAGTGCCTTTGAAAAACCAATAAAATTAATTGTAAACTAAACACAGCAGTAATAGTTCAGATGTTTTTTTTTTTTTTTTTTTTTTTTTTTTTTACTTTACTTCTTTTCATCCGTTTTTATGAGCTGCAGTTGGTGAGAAAATCCAAGTGTTTATTTGAGAAGTAAATGGTACTTTGTCCAGACTGGCAGTGGGCTCATTGGTTTGCAGCGCGGCATACAAATCAATCACGTTTAAAATTCCAGATCCATTTTCAATCTGAAATATGCGAGAACAGCTCCGAGTGGCCGTTGAGACGCAAACCCAGCAACTTCAGGTGCAAAGTTAAGATTTTAAAAAAGGGATTTTCAAAAACCTTCAAACACAGGGTCGCAACAAACCGGTTTTTAACACGTGCCAGATAAATGCCTGCGCGAAGCTCCCATCGTTTCTCTTGTTGCAACAAAACCTCAGGAGTTGGAAAAAGAAAAGTGAGGCTCGGGCAGCGGCGCGCTCCTGACGAGTTGGCGACCCGTGGCGAGTCAAACGTGACGGGGATGTAAAAAAGGCTTGGGGCTGATTTTTCAGGCCTGGCTGCTGCTTCTCCATCCCGTTTCTTTCCCAACACACTGATACTTATTCAGATCATACAGCCGAAGACGTACGGCGAGCTAAAACAATTTGTGAACCGTGAGTCATCAGTTTGAGACGGTTAATTCAGCGCGTGTATTAGTTTGATGCGTTCAGGTTTGGAGAGCCGTGATTAATAGTGCTTAGAGTTACAGTAC
>JARVLU010000528.1:18583293-18611954 GCA_031762415.1 Simpsonichthys santanae | reverse complement strand
CCGCCCCCCCCCCCCCCCCCCCCCCCCCCCCCCCCACAGGTAAGCAACGTGGTCAGAGAAGTTATAAAAATTAAAAAGGATTAATCACAGCTGCTGCAATTTTCCAATTTAAAAATGTGTCATAATGTCCGTTTATAAAAATACAAATCATATTAACCTTTTCTTTTGTTTCTTTTTAATGAGCATAATTAAAAAAAAAAAAATCAACCCACAAAATTAATCAGCATCTTGTCATGATCATAAGAAAGTCCAAATAATAAAATGATTGCCTCGTCCCAAACAATCGGGCTCCCTGTGCCACGCGAACAGCAAACCTTTAAAACAGACTAAAAGCATTGAGAACAAACTAAATCAATGCTTTTGTCTCAAGGTAGCTGCCCTGTGATGCACACAATAAACACCAAACATTCCTGTGGTGGCGTCGCAGCGCCTGCCCTGCTGGGTGTCAGTGTGCCGACCTGCTCGGAGTCTGAGTCGTAGTCCTCATCATCAGCGCTCAGCGACATGGCCATGGCTTGTCAGATATCGTCCAGCTCGCAGCAAACTGACATGGCTGCAGTCTCCTCCTCCTCCTACTCCTGCTACTCCTGTCAGGCCTGCAGCCCTCCCTTTTGCTCCAACGCTTCACAATACCACAAGCAGATGTAGTGAGCGCACACAAGCCTGTCTCGTTAATATGAAATGACTCCCGGGGTGTAAGGGGGCGTTGCTGGGAAGCACAGAGCCAATAGCAGGGGGCTTAGCATCAGAATATGTACTGGTGGTGGTGGTGGGGGTGGGGGGGTCCATCCAATGAGGACAGAACAGCAGCAAAAGTGTTATCACATTTATTATGAGCATCACAAGGAGAGGAGAGCGGTCTCTGCACGGCCAACAGAGCCAGATGGCATCTCATTACAAGAGACGAGCACAAAGAGGCCCCGCGACCAGCAGCTGGTCTTTCAAGGGACGAGTGGGGGTGAACCAAGGGACGGATGAGAGTGACCCGCACAAGCTTCATGTTATACAACATTATGACAGATGTCAGTCTCAAACCTCCTGTTGAGGAGTTCTAGCCTCCTATAAAGGTGCAAACTTCTTCACGCTGTTAATTAAAAGCTACAAAATAAACGAAAGTGGTTGCTACTTTTTGCACATCAGCTAAATCTGTGATTCTCACACTTATGACTCAGCTGAAGGGTGCAGGGACATCAAAGCCACTTGAAACCTGCCTGTGTTTACAGCTGATAAAACCATTTAACACATTCTTTATCTAACAGGGCAGCAAGAGTCCATTTGCTCAGAGTGGCTTCTGGATAAAGAACATTTTCCCTGAATGAAAGATAAATATTTCTGGACAGCAAAAGAGCAAATCAAATGCAGAATATTTATGATCAGCCATGAACATGATTAAGATTTTTTTTTAACACTCAAGTCAGTCTGTGATGAAAAATTAAACACACAGGCAGATGAGCTCATGAGTACATCTGGATCTGCTCTGACTTGTATATGATGATATAGCTTCAATTCATAATAAAAGGACCTAATGGCCAACAGAAAACAGGACACAACAAAGTTGTTTTGATCCTGAAGATACAGCAAAGCAAGCAGTTGTGTAAAAAAAATGTATATAGAGCTTAACAAAAAAAAAAATTATTCAAATTTCAAATTCCTGATTTGTAATCAATCGTTTCACCATAATTCCACTCCTTGGCAGGTTCCATCCTAATACTGGTATCCACCACATAGTGATTTCATTAGTATTCAAATAAAGAACCAACGATTTAAAAGAACTTTAAACTAAGTGTACAGAAGATCATCTATATCAGGGGTCTGCAACCTGCGGCTCTGGGGCCGCATGTGGCTCTTTGGTTCCGCTGCAGCGGCTCTTTCAGGCTTTGACCAAAACTAACATAAAACTGATGTTTATTTAAATTATTGCCAACAATGAAAATGGCTAGTTTTAGCAGATTTCCTGTCATTTTCAATCATGTGAAGGATAGTACAAATACACGGCGTAAAACATGTGGACTACAAATTCAATGGTTCCCAACCATGGTCCTTGAGGAACACCGTTCTGCATGTTTTAGTTGTTTCCCCGCTCCAACACATCTGATTCAGTGATTTTATTACTTCCTCCAGTTTTGGCAAAGTCTGTTAATCACCCTTTCATTCGAAGCAAACGTGTCAAAGCAGGGAGAAGACTTAAACATGCATGATGGTGTTCCTCAAGGATCAGAGTTGGGAACCACTGGATCATGCTAGTACTGTAGTTTGTTAGCCACTTTACGTCAATTTCCAGTCTCACAGCGTGATCTTTCTCTCAACACTACCAGAATGTTTTGGAATATCTTTAAGACAAGCTGCTCAGAAGGAATATGAGTAACTTTGATAACATTAAGAATAAAACACACAAAAAAAGTCAAAGCAAACAAAAGTATTTATTTTTCTTTAAAAATATAATTGAATATCCAACAAAATGGCCTTATTTTATACCGTCTTTAATTTTATGCTTTAAATAGGATACTTAATTCTTCAACAATTAAGATAACTCACATCGGCCTGCAGAGTTCAGTGTTTTAATTTATTTTTAAATTGTTAATAATTATATATAATTTTCCTTTCTTTAAATGAATCTGGTCTTTTCTTTTGTACCGGTAAATGTAAAAATGTCAATAAATGTTCATAATAGTAAGACATTTTTCATTTTATAATACCCTCACTGGCCAGAAAAGCCATCTCCAACAAACTTGTAGTGGCCCATGAGCCACCAGTTGACAGTACAGTTGTAGCAGGTTTTTCGGCTCCGGACATAGTAATTAATAAGCAAAGTGGCAAAATGGCTCGTTTTATCACAAAGGTTGCAGACCCCCTTGATTTATACAATATATAAAGCACAACCTGAAATATATATATAAAATCAGTTGCACGTGAACACATTTTGGAAACACAAAGGAACATAAACAAACAGTTGTTACCTTTATACTTTTCTTTGGCCAGAACACCACAGGAATTCCAGTGATCGCTAACTTTGGGTCATCATCAGCATGTTCCTTTAACACAGCCTAAAGCAGCAGCAGGAAACAACATTTAATTAATTTATAAATGCACAATATTTACACTGAATCCTTTATAAATAAAATCATTTCAGTAACTTTTCCTTTTGTTTTTACCTTCATATCTTCCAGGAGAGCCTGCGGGTTCTCTATTCCCACTGGAGCACATTTCTTATTTTCAGGCAGCGACTCCAGCTTCTCGATGAGTGTCCTGAGTCCGACCAGTTCAAACTGGGTCAGATGAGTCCATCTGCTCTGAGACTCTGAGGCTGGAGAGTCCAACGGGGTTTTAGGGAACTCCAACGAGGTGCAGCTGGGGTTGCAGCTGTCCTCGGAGTCAACAGATAAAACGGATTTGAGGAGAGGGGCCTTAACGCTGTCAGGTGAGCAGGAGCCATCTTCAGCTGCTCGGTCAGATCGTTCCTCCTGGTCGTCCCTGACTTGAGCTCCACATGAATCCTCGTTTGTGTCCTGACTTACAGAGTCGGAGGAAGGGCTCTCCGTCTTTGCCTTTGCCTCATCGTCTGAAACGATAAAATGGGACAAAAGTGAGTCGCAGTTAACACCATTTGAAAATTCCCTTCACTTTTGCTAAACAGGTTGTTGCCTTATTTTCTTTTCTGGAGGATGGTGAAGAAACTGGTCCAAAAAAAAAAAAACAAAGCTCTTGATTTACTAGTCCATCCATGTTACAACCCTCACCGATGATCGTGAGACATAGATCATGACCAAAAGTGGAAAATTAAGAATATGCACAGCTGAAATTGTCTTAATCTGCCGGGCTCAGCCTAAGAGACAGAATGAAAAGTGAAGTTTAGATATCTAATCAGGATGCTGCATGGATGCCTCCTCCAGTGGTGTCCAATCCTTGTCCTTGAAGGCTGCAATCCTCCATGTTTTAGATGTTTCTCTGCTTCAACCACTGAATCAGGTCTGCCAGAGCAGGGAAAGAACAAAAACACGCAGAATGGTGGCCCATGAGGGGAAGACCCAGAGCCTGCTCCTCAGGAGGAGCTGGAGAGTCTCACTGGGGAGCAGGACTTCTGGGTTGTCTCTGTGACCATTGATGAAAACATTGCGCTCATACAGTCAAGAACTTCTTATTTCTTTTAAGTTGGCACAGTTTGTTTTTGTGTTCCCAAACACCATCCGCTGGGGAAAATACAGAGAAATGCTGTGTCCTTGAACTCAGAGAAAACAAGTAAACGGTAAAGTAAAATCTGACGTCTGTTCACTGCAACAGAGAAACCATCCAGCTTCTTACTGGATTTATAGACTGGAAATATCAGGAACTATGGTGGTATGAAATATTTTCATTGCTTTTCCCAGACTTTAAATCCCCAAGTTTTTTTTTTTTCCATCCTTTAAACCACAGGTGTCAAAATTCAAGGCCTGCGGGCCAAACGTGGCCCTTGTTAACATCTTACCTGCTGCACCAAGATGATACTTTCAATATAAAGTACTTTGTTCTCATTGTGCTTTAAAAAGCTGATTATGTTTCATTTAGTGCAGATTTCTCATGACAGTTGTCTAACTAAGCCAGAATTTATTTTTTACACTTTTCAATATTGTTTTATTTTGATGTGGAAAGAGCAACGACCAAGAAAAGATGTTGAGTGTCTGACTCGAGGTAATGTTTTGATTGAAACTGGCACTTGGCTTGGACCAAGTTTTTAATTTTGTCCCCCTTTAGCATCTGAGTTTGACACCCCTGCAAATTTTAAACTTTTATTTTTATGTTTGAATAACATGTACAGTGGAAAGTATGGTAATTTACCATACTTTCCACTGTACATGTCACACCGCCATATAAGTTGCATCAGTCCAAATATGTTTAATAAAGTGGAAAAAATATATATAAATATGTCGCTTCGCCATATAAGTTGTATCTATTATGCGTCACCGCTGACCACCTGGAAAATGTGGGGGGCCGGTGTTGTGCCAAAAATCAATTGGCTGCCAAACGGCGGCCGCGGGAGTGTGCAGAGGAGGACTTTAACAAGAATTTAATAAGATTAACACTTAAAAACAATTATTTGCTTGCTGGAAATTATATCAAAGGTGTGTCTCAGTTTAACTTTTCCTTAATAAATGCACTTTGATGGTCAAATCAGCTGCATCTCAAAAGCCGATTCGCGGCTGCGGGAGCGTGCAGAGGGAGGAACGCTGTGTATTTTTACAAAATTTAACAAGATAACCACCTAAAAACAATTATTTGTTTGCTCAACTTTATATCAAAGGTACATCTCAGTATAACGTTTCCTTATTAAATGCACTTTGATGGTCAAATCAGCTGCATTTCACCTGGGCGGCGCAGCAAAACGCAGCTGATTTGAAGTTTGCTCCTAGAGTTCCGAAGCGAGACGAAGATGGCTTTGTATGGCAAGCTAAGTGTCTCATTAATAGCCACTTTTACCAATTAATGAGACACTTGGCTTGCCTTATTGCTCGAGGGCCCTCTAGCGGCTGAAAATGGTAGTGTTTAATATTTTCCATGTCAGAATGAATGAAATTGTCAGACTGCAGCTAAAAATTGGATTATAAATATGGGGAAAAAACATAAACATGTCACTTCAGTGTATAAGTCGCAGGGCATGCTAATTTATGCATAAAGGTGGACTTGTACAACGAAAAGTATGGTATTCATATCAACCCAGCTTTTTTGAAAATGGGTATTGCTCACCTACGGGCTCTTTGCGGATCTCCTGAATGAGGTAGGACCTCTTGGTCAAACAGTTCAGATATCGCTCCAGGACGTACCAGCACATCTCGTAGTAAAAAGGAAAACGAAATTTGGAATGAACCTGAAGACAAAAAACATTTGTAGCTACATTAGCCAAGATTTGCTAAACATTATCGACTTTGTATAGCAATAATGTAAATGCAGTTTGGTAGAAAAAAAACTGTTGGGAATTTGTTGGTAAAACTTGATTTCTTCGCTAAGAAGACAACTTCTTACATTTACAAATTCTGAGCTCTATTTTTACACAAGTGCATGCACACCAGAGACTTTTAACAATAAAATAAATTGCTCATATCAGTGGAAGGGATAATAAATAACCATAAGCAGCAATAGGTCACACAGTCATTCAAATACATTTCAACAGCAACATAAAAACTAAAAGAACAACTAAACTGCTTTAGTGTAAATATGTTTCTAAATCTGTTTTAATGTCAGTGAATTTTTTTAAATTTGTAACACAAATAAAAAACACTAGTGCAGAAGTCTTTTTTTTTTTTTTGTAAAAATCTTACCTTAGTCCGGTTTTCTATCTCGTGGATCGTAAACTGCATGGGAATGTTAAAGCTGTGCAGGATGTTGCCTCCAAACACCAGTGTGTCAGTGGGAGTGTAGACGGCATGAATCCATCCTTAAAAAAGGGAAATAAACCAAGATTAGTGTTTAAAACAATTATATTAATTCTCTTTTTGCAAGTGGTAGCTAATCTGTTCTCGCTGCAGACGCACCAGACGGTATGAAGAAGGTGCATCCTTGTTTGAGCTCAACTCTCTGGCAGCCATCAGCTCGGTCTCCCAGGAAGACGTCACTCTGCTTGCCTGAAAGGACCCAGTCCTCGTACAGAGCAAGGTTGTGTGGGGTCGGAGGCACGAGCCAGAACACCTAACAAACAAACAAAAACAAAAAAAAACATTTTTCAAATTCAAATCAACTGAGACTGGAAGCAATAACTTTTTTTTAAGCAAACTATTTTTCTGACGGTTGATCTTTTAAAGCTAAATGGGGGTTTAAAATTATCAGCTGGTGTGAAAAAACAGAATGAACTCACTTTCTGCCCCTTGAATACGTGATACCAAACTGAAGTTCCCCCAAAATCGATGTGGAAGTCTGTATAGCAGCCTTTCACACTCATCAAACAATACCTGAAAACAGAGCAAACCTTTTAGACCGACACCCAGAAACAATAATAACTCAGCTAAATAAAAATAACCCCTCCTTATCACTAAGAACACACACAAAATTGTCACAATCTCTCTTCTACAAAATACTGTAATTTCTGGTGTATAAGTTGCTCCGGAATATAAGTCGCATCAGTCAAAAAAGCATCATGAAGAGGAAAAAAAATGATATACAAGTCGCATTTATTATGCGTCACCGCTGACCCGTCGTGTTTATTATGCGTTTATTTAATGGTCAAAACGGCTTAATTTCGCCTGGGCGGCACCAGCCGGAGCTGCTAGCTCTCCAGCGTTCCTTCGCCTCCACCAGCTGAGTGAAACGAGCATGCACGGGAGAACTCGCTGTTGCAGTTCTTCACATTTTAAAGCGCCAGTCAAAAGTTGTGTTATGAATAAGGAAAAAAAAAAGCCATTTTTGTGTATAAGACGCAGAACTGACAAATCTGTGCAAAATCACTGTATCAGGTGTGTTGTACCAGGGGAACAATTAAAACATGAAGAATGGGCGTCTGTGCAGATCAGTCATGTCACAACTGTTAAAATCAATTTATCTCTCTATAATATATTTTTTTTAAATGCCCAGCAACATTCAAGAGCACGAAGAGGAGGTGAAATTAAGCTCTGCTTCACAGCAATGGAACAATACAGGAGAAATGTGTATGGCAGGAGAGGTACTATTAACTAAAGGGTTTTCAAGAACGTTATCTATGTTTTATAACGATACATTATTAATCTGTTTTTCCTCTTAGACTAAAATACAACACAAATGAAAGCATCATATATACCTCTGCACCTTTGGGTACTTCATCTCTGAAATAATGTTAGTGGCTTCTGTTTGGCGTTGTTTCAGATCAGCAGGCCACATGTTGTCCACCCAGTCCACCTGATCCACCTGTGACAACAATCCAAACCCCATGTTTGCACCTCAGTCGTCTCTTTGTGAGATCTATCAAAGTGTAACGTTATATTACCACTCTAGGTCGCTTGATGAGGCTCTCCAGCTTCGTGTGGCTGAACTCTAGGCTGATGAGGTTAAAGAGTTTGTCTCGCTCTTCCTCTGGTGTTTCATAGTAACGAACAAACTGAGCCATGCTCATTTCTGAGCCTTTCTGAGTGCTCACGTCCATGACGTCCACAGACCGTCGACTGCCTGTGGGAAATAACCAGGTGAAATTAACAAATAACGGTTTGTATACCACTCGAGCAATAGAAAATAAAAAGCAGAAAATTGTATCAAAAAGACAATTTATTGATGGAATTTTTTTAATGTTCACTAAAGAAACTGGAAAGATCCAGTCAAATTTGCAAGTTGTCCCTATTTTGCTCAAAAAATGCAATTCTCAAGTTCATGCTCCAACACTTCCTATAAAATTACATAATTATAAGCTGGGAAGCTTTGTTGGCATGCAAAGCAGTATATAAAAACACCAGTCTCATCAGCATCAGCTTTAAAAAGGTACAGGAATGAGTAAATACTGTATACGCCAACAGGTACTAGATTTATAAGACGTGTCATTCAGGGTTTTCACCACTAGATGGTGGAGTTGGATAACTATGTTTTTCAAATGACAGTACAGTACATACTGTACAGTAATAAAGGTCAAACCTACAGTTAAAATGATTAATAAAGCCAGGAAAAAAAAGCAATAAACAGATCAAAGAATGTGTGATATATTTAACAAGCTAATTAAAAGGGAGAAAACTTTGAGCCACAAAAAAAAAAAAAAAGAAAAAGTGCGTTATTTCCATAAGTCCAAAATAAATTCTGTTTTTGAATGCACTGCTTGGTTTGAATTTTCACCTTTAAAACCAGATATCCTTATGTCTGAACCAACTACAAAATAATAATATGAATATTAATAATAATAATAATAAACACTTCAACTACAACTTTGGATACTTGCAACTTCTTCTGTCCTTCTACGCCATTTAAACTGTCTCTTTCATTTCAATTGTAAATACAACCTTATTATCCTGTCATTAAATTGCAGGTTTGATGAAAGTAAAGGCAGTTTGAAAACATTTTGGACTCAATTTTATATCAACGGTTTCTGCTGTAAAGATCATAAATTTAGCTTTTAAGACATAAAAACAAAATAATAAAGAAGGGTTCAAAGCTAAACTGATTTATCTAGTATAAAAAATGACTATGGTGAATGTTTCATCATATTTGTTTATTTAATTTAACTTAGCTGCTGCAGTAGTTTTACATGTGAATTTGTTTAGTAATTTATTTATACAGTTTTTACAGACATATGCTTATATACAGTGTAAATATGTTTACAATGTGTTCAACTTACCAACTAATCCTTTTATTTCATTGGCTGTAAACTCTGGATCAGGCATTCTATAAAAATGTAAAAAATATATATATATTCAAATTAATCATATTTTCAACATATCATTTATATGTGAGAGAGGCTTGCCCTGCACAATTAAGTTAGGTAATAAAAGAAAATGTATGTGCATGTCACATGTGATTTCATTTGATTAGGTTAAATGTGAACAAGATTTTGGTCATTTTTAATCCAAAAATAATTTTTTAAAATCTCATTTTAGAAAGTGAAACAGTCAAGTTTTTAATTTAGTTTTTAGGAAAAACAGCACAAACTTACACAAAAGAGAAAGCATCCTACAACCTGTATAACACACACAGTACACCTATAAGCTGCTTTGGCTATATAAAGTTGGAACAACTGCAAATGCACAAGAAATTTGTTATTGTAAACATTAAAGCACTAAGTAAAACACACTGAATATAATTTAATTAGGCACTAATAGTATCATGTGCAGATAAGACCTCACCTGATCCCTAATTCATCTTTTTCTTTAAAAATCAGTGGGGTCCTGAGGGCCTCCCTTTGCACGTACTCATAGGTGAAATCTGCAGGACAGATGTGCGTTTAAAACACACATTTACCAAACAAAATAAATATTTTGGTGCAGCTAATTAAAAGAAGCACGTCAGGCATTGTTGTTTTGTACCTTTGCCCTCCATCATGTGGACAAAGTCTGCGCTGTAGCGGTCACTGATCAGCTTCTCCTCCACACTGAAACCTCTGATGTTGGCAATTTCCTCCACATCGGACAAGTCCTCGTTTTCGTCGTACATCCTCCGGCAGATGGAGCGCTGGCATTGAAAACAGGCACAGTTTAAATGACAAATAAATAAATAAATAAAAGCATCAACTCCCTGTCGTTAGGGCCCACTCTCCTCCGGCTGGACGCGCAGTAAGGTTTTTGAAGAATAGCTGCGCGAGCTTCACTTTAAAAACTGGAGCGGGACGTGATGGGACAGATGTTTTGACAGTGCAGCATCCGTTACCATGGCAGCATCATAAACGTGACGTCTCGCGCTTCAACCGTGAAACGACAGGTGGGGAAAAGGGCAGCTAATTGCTTGGGAAATCTCAATAATTTATCATATTTGGTGTCAATTCAACTGTCGTGAGCTATGAAATTATTGGAAATGGTCTTTTTTATTTTATTTTTTTATTATTTTTTATTTTTAGTTATTGAACGTGAAATACATCTAGCGTTGTTTATTTTGTTCCTCCAAACTTGAAAAGGTTCGGTGTCATGACAAATAATCCCTACAGCGTTTTCAGCTGCAAATGCGTTAGCTTAGCTAACTAATTAGCCCGCTGCCAGTTTGGCTGAACGTAAACACGGCGCACGGTACGCACCAGCCTCCGTCCGGACTCTGCGCAGGCTTCCGCGGACTGAGCCATCCTGTCTTTAAGTGGTTTCTCCAGCCTCTCGGTGTGGAGAACGCATCCCCACACGGAACGAAGTTAGAAGCACTTAGCACGCTTTACGGGTTCAAAACAACGGAACCATGTTTTTGTGTGTGACGTCACCACCAGGAACCAAAACATTGTTGGACAACGTCATGCCTAAGTCAGCGCGTGCCGCGTAAAAAATAAAAGAAATACTGTACTGTACAGTACTTTAGGATTATTGATGGGAACCTTTCAGACTGGTGTTAATGTCGATTTTTATTAATGAGCATAAAAAAAATCTTACTTGCATTAAATCAAAACAGTTTTAAGGATGTTTTCTTTTGTTGCTTTTATACTTTTGTTGTTTTTTTAACTACATTTTACATTGTAGTTAATTGTGCAGTGTGCTTGAGTGCCGTAAGTCCTCTTCAAATAAAGTGTATTATTATTAATTATTATTATTATTATTATTATTATTATTATTATTATTATTATTATTATTATATTACATTTTGTGAGTTTTATAGACACCATCAGCTAGTGTTTTCCAAACTAGTTTTATCCCCACAAACTAAACTTACCACTTGCATTTATACTAATATTTTTAATGTTTTGGCATTTAACATAAATACAGTATTAGCCAAGAACAAAGCATACTGTATTGAAAATCACTGGAATAATAAATAAAAAAATTAAAATAAATAAATAAAATTAAAAAAGTCCTTTATTGAGCAGGGGACCCAGCAGTCAAATGTTCTCTTGTTGAAGAGGATATGTGGGGATTGTGTGTCTGGGCAGGTAAAGGTGTTTTAGATGCAATGCAAAATAGATGTTTTTATTTATTTATTATTTCATTTATTTATTGTCTGGGGGGTGGGGGGGGGGGGGTATGCAAATGGTGAGTCACAAAAGGAGGGATGTACTAAACGGTGTGCGTCTCTGCTCTCCACCCAGAAATCCCAGTAAATAAAATAGCATAGAACAATCTAATCTAAATTTTCAAACATCTATATCGTCATAAATAATCCTTTCAGTTTTCTTTGAATCATGCCACTATTATGTGCCTGCAGCCATAGCACCTGGAAATCCCTTCATATCGTCAACGTTTCTTTATTTGTCATATGCACCACATGTGGTGCAACAAAATTGTGGACACAGGGTCCCAGTTGTATCCAACAAAAGTATAAATTGTAAAGAAAAACCGTGACAATGTATAAGATATTAAAACGTTAAACCAAAAACACAATAAGCACTAGTAGTACAAAAACAATACGCCGAACAGCAGCAGGAACATGAGTCTGTGTGAGCAGATGAGCAGGGATGAATACAGCAGCATGAATAAATCAGCAGCATGAGATCAGCAACATCAGAAGCATATAATGTTTGGGCATCATTGTGACGTTTGTTTTGCCCTTTATAGACATAGGACTGGAATTACTTATGACATTGCTTCTGACCAATAAAAAAATAGTTTTCAAACTGGCATTCATGTAAATGAAACAAGCTTGCTGCCAGGCCAGGTGACAAATTGTCTAATTTGAACAAGCTACACATCATTCTGAAGCTTTTTAAATGGAGAATTTGAAAATAACTCAAGAACGGAAAATTTTCCAATTGCGCCTCATGGTCCTAGGTCACATTTTTAATACTTATGATAAATCCTATAATTAAGGTTGGCTTGTTATGCTGCCATATTGGACTACTGAAGGATAAACTGATCTAATTTCCTTAGTTCTCATTTGATACCATTTCTGTCTTGATATGCAATTCTTGACCTGACATTGTGCATCTGTTCCTCCTTCGTGTTCCTCTCAAACCCAGCCAGTCGAAGCAGATGGCCGCTTGTCCTGAGCCTGGTCTTGCTAAGGGTTTCTTCATCATGAGGGATTTATTTTCTTTCCACTGTTGCCTTTGTGCTTGCTCAAGATGAGAGTTCTGGGACGGAATTAAATTTAAAGCAGTGCTATATAAATTTAAAATAAACTGAATCGAATTTACGACTACACGTTATATTTTACTTTTTTATTCGAAATAGTCAAAGATAAATGACTATACTCAAACTAAAGTCTAGAACAGTTTTATATGCACAGTACAGTACTGTATATGCAAACCGGAAGCATTATACACGAGAAGAACGTTTGAGAGTCGACTCTTTTTGGTGGAGCGGAGCTTAAAAAGTCGACTCCTGAAAACGAATTGAAATTCCCACCGCTGAACAGCTTCAGCTGCTGGGTCTCGGCACGCGCGCGGGCTTCTGGGTAATTTAAGGTGTAGACAGTAGCAGCGCAACATGCTAAACGAAAACTGTGGGTGGTAAATAAAAAAAGAAGAGCTTCCGCGGTTTTCGTCGTCACACGAAGTTAAATGGTTTCTTGGTGGACATAGTCGGTCGCTGTTTGCCGTCTTGTAGCTCGAGAGTTACAAAGAGCCGCGCTGCTCGGTCGCTGTTTTTAAAATTATTCTAATTGACGCAACATGAGTTTGAACGAGCACTCACTTCAAGCACTGTCCTGGAGAAAACTGTACCTGAGTCGAGCCAAACTGAAGGCTTCCAGCCGGACATCAGCTCTCCTCTCCGGGTTTGCTATGGTAACATGCACTTTCAGCCATCCCCTGACTCCTCTGGCTTAATCAGGCACGTGACGACGCAGGTGTGCTAATGGTTTCCTGTCTCCTTCCTTAGGTGGCCATGGTAGAAGTGCAGCTGGAACACAGTTACCCCTACCCACCTGCTCTCCTCATCGCCTTCAGTGCCTGCACCACAGTGCTTGTAGCCGTGCACCTGTTTGCGCTCATGGTCAGCACCTGCATTCTGCCAAACATTGAGGCCGTCAGCAACGTGCACAATCTAAACTCCGTGAAGGAGTCCCCGCACGAGAGGATGCACCGGCACATTGAACTGGCGTGGGCTTTCTCCACCGTCATTGGCACTTTGCTTTTCCTCGCAGAGGTGGTCCTGCTCTGCTGGGTCAAATTTTTGCCCATTAAGCCCATCAAGTCCAACAATAGTACGGTTTCATCCGGCGTGGCTGCTGCCATAACCTCCACCTCCATCATGGTTCCCTTTGGTTTGATCTTCATAGTATTTGCCGTGCACTTTTATCGCTCCTTGGTGAGCCACAAGACTGACAGACAGTTCCAGGAGCTTGAGGAGCTGTCCAACCTCACCAGGCTTCAAAACGAGCTCGATAACCGAGGGGAGTCGTCCATGTTGCACTCGCCAAGCTCACATTTTCCATAAACGAGTGCATTTGTGTAGGATCTTTGACTCCGGTGGATTTTTTTTTCCCAAGACGGGAAGACACAGTTTTGGATTCAGAATTTTTTAACAGGAATGAAGAAGTTTCAGTCTCATGCTTTGTTGTGAAATTTCCTTTGTGAAAAGTTGTATTTTTTAGAAGGCACAATTTAACTGTGAACTCAAAAAGCTGCCATAATGCATGCTGCTTTGAACTGCTGTCTCAAATATGACCCTTGATTTTAACGTGGTTATGGCGGCCGTCTCATCGTTATCATCGCTGCGTTCGTTTATGAAATCCCACTTGTGTTTATGTGTATCGCACTGGAGCTGTGTTTTGTGAACCACAGTTATTACACTTTCTGCTTATTTACAGGATCCACTACTGTAATACTAATTTAACTGTGCTGCTTAGTATTTGCTGTTGACTGATTAAACAGCTGCCAAACCTGAAAAGTTAATTGGTTACATTTAGTACAAGTTGTGGTGGGGAAATAAACAAGTTTTAAACCATGTGGCATTCAGTGTTTAAAAGACAAGTTTTACAAAGAAAACATTTTGGCTTGAAATCTGTTTGGCTTCTAAAGCTTGTGTTATGCATTTAAATGTTGAAAATATTTAAAAACCATATATTTTTGGTGTACTTGTAACATAAAACATAGACACAATGGTGATCTCTATTCATTTTGAGCTGGCTTTAGCCAGAATTCATTTTGAAATGTTTCCACTTCAACAAAAAAAAAAAGCAGCGTTATTGTATTTTAGTTTAATCTTAATATTCATCAAATTTAATGTGCTGTGTTTGTATTGAGATGACATGGAATAATTAAGTTTTTCTCTACAGATTGAATACTTTTCCACAACATTTGCAGAAGGTGGAAATAAATTGGTCAAAATTTATTTTTGCTCAACTAAACTGGTGCATCAAAACTGAAAAGTGTGTAAGTGGGAACTTGATGTTTGTCCTCTCCATCTTTGTTAGCAACGCTTATCCATGATGGCTGCTTTGGCTTCCCTTAGAGACCGCTCCGGATCCTTCAGTAGTAACTTGAAAAGAAAACAAAATGGACGCAGTTTATCATCCACGGCGTGCTGTGAAAGGTGTGACTTAATCAAACGCAGAACTAACGGTCACAGTTTTGTACCTTTGGAAATGAGGTGGATGGTGCTGAGGCTTCATCTCTCTTAAATTCAGTCATGGTCCCACATTTGGCAACTCCGTCAACCCAGAAGCCTTCATACAGCACGCCTCTGTCGGTGTAGAAAAACTTGCCATCGCCGTTCCTCTTGCCATCTTTCCAGTTGCCATCATAGCAGTTTCCATTGGCTTTAAGCAAGTTGTACAAGTCAAACATACAATATACATATAATTTTTAATTCAGAACGATGTAAAGCAAGAATCTCTTACAAAATTGAATGAATCCTTGCCCGTGCATCTGATCCTTCATCCACTCTCCCTCATAGATGTCTCCATTCTCAAAGTACATCCTTCCACTGCCGCTTCGTTGGTCCTCGCTCCACTCCCCTTCATAGGCGGATACGTCATTGTAGAAGTATTTTCCATTTCCCTGAAGACAGAGAAATATATGTCAGCATATGATAATAGCATGACACTGATTATGTAGAAAAGCATACATGTTTCTTCCCGTTTTTCCATTCGCCGCTGTACTTCTTTGTATAGTCCTTGGATCCTTGTGGAAGCACACTGTAGGTGCCGTATCCATCCTGTTTTCCAAATTTCCACTCGCCGTCATACATGGCACCTTTCTTCCACACCTGAGTTCCCTTACCTTGACACAATAAATAAATAAACAGTTCTCATTTCTGCATTTATGGTACAGGCTGATTAGTTGAGGATATTAAAATCCAACCATGCTTCATGTCGTTGAGCCACTCTCCTGTGTATTTATCCCCATTGACGGAGAAAATTGTGTGTCGAAGTCCACATCTCTTGGATGCTATTTCCTTCTGTTTTGTTCTTGGGTTGCTTTCAGGTAGTTTGAAATATGCCATGAATCGTCTGAGTTGTGGAAGTCTGTAAAATGGGGCAAAACATGTTACACTGACTAAGAGATTTACTAGAACACCTTCTGCATAGATGCTGGTGGATTTCCTCAAGTACTGATTCCACCCGGTCATTTCTACCTAGTTAATGTTAAAAAAAAATAACCTTATTTTACCCTAAATAGTATTTTATAAAACAATTTGTGTGTTAAGCTCACTCCTTTTGTTTTAGGGACATTTTTCACGAGAATAAGACAGTTAATTGCATAATTAAAAGTGTCTTGGTTATTTTAACCAATGTAGCTCAACAGGTCAAACCATGATACCACATACACCATGCTTGAGTAAAGTTATGGGGTTACTGGTACCTTTGTTCCAAACAAGATATTTAAGCTAGAATGTTCCTGAAGAAACTGACGGGGACCACTTGGTGGTCATTTTAAAATTTAGATGACAAAAATGCCTACATTCAGAGATATAATTATGTACGTGTAGCTTAAAAAAGCCTTTGTTCGATGATGTACTGAGTTTTGTTCAGAGATTCCTTCCCTCTAGGGGCACAGTTTCTGAAAGCCGGCAGCTCAGGGGCTGGACATCCAGCAATTAAAGCCATTATGTAAATAAACCAAGTACTGTATTACAATGATCTGTTACCTTTTAAATATGTTTGTTTTATTGCATTGAATCATAAATGCAATAAACAAAACCCAGACCCCACCCCGAATTTTTATTTATTTATTTATTTATTTATTTTGTTTATGTTTCATGAACTTATTAGTGGGCCGGACTGAAGTCACCCGCGAGCCGGAAGTAGCCCGCGGGCCGCTCTAGGTCATGTGACGAGTAGAAGCCTCTGCGTCGCCATGGCAACTCGAAGTGCCAACAAACATTTAAACGCACATTACGATGCCGAACCGGTCGTGTTCATACATTTGTGTAGGGGTACACATTGCGGTTCGGACCGCATTTAAGTGGATAATAAGTTTAGGTTTAGCCTCGTTAAAAAAAAAAAAAAGTGCCATTTTTACAGGAACCATTATAATATTGACATTACTGACAAACTTACTACAGAAAATAATATTTAACGGAAGAAAAAAAAAACGTACCTCAGCGATATTTGCAAGCGAAGTCCTGGCTGACACGTTTTAACTTCATACTAACTTTTAAGCGGGTTAAGATGGGTTCGGGAACACGGATAGTTGGAACTGCGCATGCGCCTTGCACCACGGGAAAAAAAAAAAAAAAAAACGTCTGTGTGCGGGACAGGCAGAGCAGCTTCGGGGGAAAGAACTGTCAGGAGAGATTCCTTGTGAAGAAGCGTCCTCTTCGCACACCGTCTGTTGCAAACAATGTCCAAACCCCACTTTCAGACAGAATGGGAAGAAACTGACGAGGAGTATCAACAACTGCAGGTGATAGGAATATTTAATCGTTTTAGAATAAATGCGTTTGCAGCGTCTGCAGTCAAGCAGCGTGTGGATGACACTGACAGACACCGGAGCAGCTTTTAGTTTACCTGACTCTGCCATTGGTCATTCATTCTCGGTTCAGCTGAGAAACGCTTCGTTGAGGCTGCTGTCTGGGTAACAATATGTTATGTATAAATAGTTTTGTTTTTTTCTTGTACCTTGTCATCCTCGAGTCGCCTCATCCCAGTGTTGTTGATGTGGCTAACGATGTTAGCATTTTGCTCCTCGGGTTTATTTGTGTGTTCTCCGCTAAAAGCAGCCACAGAGGCTAATACAACTCAGTGACATGGTGATACTGATTGCACAATTGCTACCAAAGTTGTGTGTGCTGGTTATGTTCGAGTTCATGTGTTTAAAAACACTATTTGTAGCCTCCAGTTAGCTTACCGTAGCTAGCTGGCTAACTTAGTTAAATCAACTTTGATCTGCTGTGAAGCATCTGCTTGTGGACAGATGAGGCTCGATCTAAAGCCACCTGGTTTAAAAGTTAGAAATACCCTTTAAGGGTCACACTGAGAAACTTTCTTATTTTTTTTTATTTATTTATTTTTTTTTTTTTTTACAGCTAAGCAGTTTCTTTTCTGAGTGTTTGCATCTTTTCCAGATTCAAAAGTACATTTTTGATGACATATGTGGAAATGTCACTAATTCAATTGCCTCTGCCATCCTATAAAACTATTTAAAATTTGCACCTGGATACTGCTAATGGGGAGTAAAATGTGGGCCTGTTACCTTATATTTGACTTTTGTCCTAACAGAAATAGTGATCACCCTTGGACTTGTGTACACTTCTGTAGTCTTTAAAGGTTTTTTTGCACTTCAACTGTACTGATATGAGAAAACTCATGATTAAAAACCACAAACAAAACAAAAACTGAACCTCAAGATTTCTTGCTCTTTAGATTTTATCATCAAACTTGGCTACTCTGCTGGTGGTATGGCACCAGAAACTTTCTGTAGCAACTTGTGATGTTTACTGGCATAAATATGTCTACAAGTGTTATTTTATTGCACAGAGTTATGGGACAGCCAGTGTTTTTGTGCTGCCTTTCTCCTGACATCCAACAGACGTCTAACCAAACCTGTATTTGTTTATTTCATAGGAAACCCATAAAATATACAGACAAAAACTGGAGGAGCTCATCAGTCTTCAGGCAACATGCAGCAGCGCTATAAGTAAACAAAGAAAATGTCTAAAAGACGTGAGGCATGGCTTGACTAAGTGAGTACTGCCCAACAGAAAAATATGAAAAATAAACTACCACATTGGAGGGATATCAGTATTTAGTTAGATTCACCAACGTCTGCCATTCTGAGGATTTTAGATATTAGAAACAATGCTGCACAAAGTACCGGTATCTGTTCTCCTAAACTTTTCCTGCTCTTTTATTACTTTTGTTGTTTTTTTTTAACAGGCGTGCACAGTCGTGTGACGAGAAGGAGCTGAATCTAATAGCAGACATCAAAACACAAATCAAAGAGAGAGAACATGTTTTCTTTGATATGGAAGCTTATTTGCCAAAGAAAAATGGGTACAGTATTTATATGTCATTATAATAACACATTCTGACTGACAGTAATGCAAAAAAGTAACTTTGAACCATTAAACTTTATTTGTCCTGCTGACAGAAAAACTTCCTTGGTTTTCTTTCAGGCTATATTTGAGTTTGGTCTTGGGCAATGTGAACGTGACACTTCTTAGTAACCAGGCAAAGTATGTGAATCATTTAGCCATAAAACAGCTTAGGAACTAGGATCAGACCGTTACCTGGTTGTCATTAATGTCATCTCTTTCCTTTACTAAGATTTGCTTACAAAGACGAGTATGAGAGGTTCAAACTTTATTTGACAATAATCCTCATGTTTGGAGCCATAACCTGCCTCTTCTTTCTCAACTGTCGGTGAGAAAACGTCTTAGTAAAGCAACTTTGTGATTGATTACCCATTATTGATTTACTCTTTTTTTTTTAATTCATGTTTAGAGTCACTGATGAAATATTCAACTTTTTATTGGTGTGGTATTACTGCACGCTGACCATAAGAGAAAGCATCCTCATCACCAATGGTTCCAGGTGTGTTGTGGAAATTTTATATTCATTTTAAATCTTCTGTGTGGATTTTTAAAGCTTCTTCACTGTACTCTTGTATTTAAGGATCAAAGGCTGGTGGGTGTCCCACCATTACGTCTCCACTTTTCTGTCAGGTGTTATGCTGACCTGGTAGGACAGCGTTTTTATGTATTTATTTATTTATTTTGCATAAGTTATTTCTTTAGAGACTTATAGAAGACTTGAGCGTTTTATTGTTTGCGTTACCCCTGTCTTACCAGGCCAGAGGGACAAATGTACCAGATGTTTCGAAGCCAGTTCCTCGCATTTTCCATTTATCAAAGTAAGTCTCGTTTGTTACTAAAATAGTTTTAGCCATTAAGACGTACTCTCATAACCGTCCCCATGTTTTACATATCAGTAACGGTTAGCCTTAAAAAAAAGTCCTGGCTCTTAATTTATATAAGTTAAAATTTTAATTAAACAACTGTCTTTTATGTTTTAGAAGTATTAAGTACATGAAAGCTAAATACAGTATATTTTAGGATCTGTTTAAGGTAAGATATTTACTTTGATTCTTCTATAAAACTAGTTACAAATAGGAAAAAAAAAACATGCTTAAAAATATTTTGTAAGGAACATTTTTTTAAACTTTGACACAAAGAATATTCAGGCTGAATTTATTAAGGCAGCGAACATTATTGTCTATTAAAAATATCATTTATATGCACATGTAATTATTGGTTACTTTTTTTTTTGGTTTTGTTTATCAAAATTAGTGGTTCAAGTGTGTGTTCAAAGCATGGAGACGGTAAAAGCAGTGCTACAGATTACCAAGGCTGATGCTGAACTAAACGCAGCTGATGTATTATTGTTTGTGGCTTTTGTTTTGTTTGTGTTTGCATATTTGAAGAAAATTAGGCCGCAGATATTTCACATTAGTTGCTGACCTTTGAGCACAATGAGTCCAACCGTTTTCACCTCATCTTGTTCGGTTCTGTGTTTGGTACAAAATGTGCAGCGTCTAATTTAAAACCTCTTTCTTTCTTCTGTCGTTTCACTTTTTTTCCCCTGAACTTTAACCAAACTTACCCACACGTTTGAGTATTTAGTACACTCTACTGGTTAATGTTCCACTAAAACTATTGAACATGTTTCTTTAAAGACTTTTCTGCCCAGACATCCGCGGTGCAAGACAACAATTCAACATTTTGATATTCAGTAAACAACAATCTTCTAATATAGCCAGAATTAGCTCATCTAAGCTTCCCTGCTTGGTTATTTATTAATAAAGGAACAATTTGAGGATGAGTAAAACATCGCACGGATATGCAAAACATGGTCGGGAACGTTGTGAAGACATGTTCTGACCCCTGCTTCACTAAAAACCAGTTTAACCAGTTACGCTCCCTTCTAAAGTCCAGAACTCTAATTTAGGTCATAAAAATATGACTTCACTGTGTTCACATGTCGGATTGTGTCAGACAGACATATCAGTGCTGTAGTCCTAAATGAAGCACTGCTAGGGTCAGCTGCAGTGACAGCTATTGTTACGTAACACTGAAATGTCCTTTAGAATCATTTTAACACGTATGTCAACACATAAAAGCCAACATCTTGGAACAAACATGAAGGAACTGAACATTTATTATGTTTTATTGGTATAAATTACTAATATATGTATCTCAGTCCTTTAAAATCAGTGCCATTTTCCCAATTAAATATAATTTCTTGTTACCTTTATTTTTTGGGTGTTAAAAGAAAAATTTTGAGGATCAACTCGATCCATTTTTCAGCTTTGCGGTGCAATTTGGTAACTTTTTTTTTTGCTTTGCAATTGTGGCTTCTTTCAGGCTTTCTTCAGTTCCTCCAGTATTACTACCAGAGTGGCTGCTTGTACAGGCTGCGTGCTTTGGGGGAGAGAAATCAGCTGGACCTAACAGTGGGTGAGTTTGTACACTATTTTGGGGGCTGGTCATTCCAATCGTTTGAACTCTCGAGCCATCTGCAGCTGCACGTCTAGCAAATGGGGGTAAGGGTGAAGAATGGAGACGGCTGTTAGCGTCAGCTTGTTGAGATGCAGATGCTGGTAACTCAAGTAAACTGGCCTTTTTAAAGCCTTAATGTCAAATAGTTGTGCAGAAACAAACTACATACATGCATGCATATATTCATATAGTGTATACATATACATGCATATATTGTGTATGTATATGTATATATGTATATACACAGAGTCATTTTTAGGCTACAGTTGTTGTCTCTTTGCAGAGGGATTTCAGTCCTGGATGTGGAGAGGACTTACTTTCCTTTTGCCTTTCTTGTTTTTTGGCCACGTAAGTCATTTTCAAAATGTTTCTGCTTAAAATGACTTTATAGAGCTAAACACTGTATTATGCTACTTTTAAGGACGTCATACAGAAATACGTGGGCTTATGAGGTTACAACAAGACATATTTCAATTGGTAGTGCCTAAAAGGCAGGGGTTCTCAAACAATGGGTTCAGGGAGCCCTTACAGAGGATAAAAAGTTTCAGGGACCCCCTCATAACCCTCATGTTTTTTTTTAAATACTGGTAATTTTCTTCAGTTTGTCTCTTTAATGCAATGGAACTATTTGTGAAACATAAATACTTAAAACCTGTTCTTTACAAGTGTTAATACAATTTTTATACTTTTAAACATGGGGTATTTTTTCATTCAATACACAATTAACTTCTTTTTTTATTTCAACTTGCAAAAATTACAGTTTTGATCAAATTAACAGAATCAAAAACCACTTTAAAACTTTACCTAGTCACATAATGAACATAAATGTTTTGCCACTTCTTTAAATTATTACAGAAAACTCTTTACATAAAGCTGAACAGAATCATAACAGCAGTAGTCAAACCAAGTAGGGCTTCATTTGTAAACTGGCCGATGCTGGAACGCAAATAGCAGAGGGGGGTGTCTTCTGGGGGGTCCTCACCAGAAATTGCTGAATAAAATAGATGTGATTTCCTGCATTTTGTTGTATTTTAACGGGTTGTTATACATCTACGTGCTTGGAAAAAAAAAATTGGGGGGGGGAGGGGGGGCACCCCAGAGCACTGGCTCACGGACCCCCGTGGACCCCAGTTTGAGAACCACTGCTATCACCCTTGGATGTTTTATACTTTTGTTGCTGTCGTAATTTTTTTTTGTTTAAAAAAATTTTTTTTTAAAAAGTCTTCAATGTCAAAGTGCTCACATTTCTACAGAGAAAAATCAGATAAATAAAATATGAACAGCAAAAAAAAAAAATGAGTGCATAAATGTTCACCCCTTTATATCAGTATTTAGTACGACCATCTTTGACTGCAATCTCTGCACTTGGTCTGTCTGGATGAGTCTCACTCATTTTTTATTTTTTTCCAAACTGCTCAGTCTGTCTGGTTGCGTCACGATCAGGTCGAGCCACACAGCCAGATTTCAGTCTGGGTTCTGTCTCGACCACTTCAGAACATTCAGCTGTAGTTTCCGTGATATGCTTCAAGTCATTGTCTACTTCAAAATAAATCTTCTCCCAAGCCAATGTTCATTTGCAGACAGCTGCAGATTCTTCTCCAAGAATATATTTGCACCATTCATTTTACCCTTCAGAAGCATCCCCACATTATGATGCTGCCGCCAACATGCTTTCCCAGCGGGGATGGCCAGTTGATGGCGATGTGCAGTTCAGCTCTTCGCTGAACACAGCCTGATGCCAAAATGTTCCGATTCGGTCCCATGAGACCACTGAACTTCCTTTCACTTGACCTTAGAGTCTTCTACAAGCTGTTTGGTAAATTTTAGTGACTGAATCTGTTTTCTTCAACAGTGACTTTCTATTTGCCTCTCCCATAAAGCTCAGTCTAGTGAAGAACCCAGGTGTCAGTTTTGTGCTCAGTCTCTCCCATCTCACCTACTGAAGCTTGTAGGTCCTTCAGAGTGGTCGCAGGTGTCACTCGGGGCTTCTCCAACTCCATTTTGCTTTTGTAAATTTATCATGAAGAGACCACTACCATGATATATTGGTTAACACTTAGCTTTATGGCATCGTGTTTGTGACATTATGAAAGCTGGTTCCTCCTCTTTTGTTTGCAGTTTTGGCAGCTGTACAACTCAGTGACCCTGTTTCGCTTAGCCCGACATGAGGACTGTAAGGAGTGGCAGGTAAGAATAGGTACACGAAAACCTGATTCGTTTAAACATATCTAACATTTCTACTTATAAAGCAGCTTTCATTACCACAAAGCAGAAAAACAAACAAATTAAGAAACAAGCAGCCAAGAACCTATGATATAATACCGTATTTTCTGGCCTATAAGTCTCAGTTTTCTGCATAATTTGCATGCCCTGCAATTTATACACCGAAGCGACTTATTTATGGATTTTTCCCATATTTATAAACCAATTTTTGGCTGAGATATGACCGTTTTCATTCATTCTGACTGAAAAAAAGAACAGTACTACTTTCAGCCACTTGATTGCAGCAGAGTAGTAATAGCATTAAGGCATGTCTTTGTATCATGTAATAGGTAAACGTGGCGATGATGAAAAATTCAAAAAGGTTTGAGACAAAAAAACAACTGGACATTATTATACTTTATACTTTTTTTTTCTTGAACTTTGTTGAATTTACCATGCCCTGGATGACTGAGAATCTTCACCAGCTTTTAATGACACAATCGGCTTGCCATATTACCCCCACCTTTGTTCTGCTGCTTGGAGCAAGTTAAACCAATTGCTCCACGCCGGTGAAATGCAGCTAATTTGACCATTAAAGTGCATTTATTAAGCAAACATTAGACTGAGACATACCTTTGCTATAATTTTGAGCAAACAAATAATTGTTTTTAGGTGTTTATATAGTTACATTTCAAAGAAACAAGCAGCATTCCTCCATTTTTCCCCCCCCCCTCTGCGCACTCTAGGAGCACTTCAGAAGCAAAACTATTTTTGAAATTCAGCTTTTTAAGGAATAGTTCAAATGAGGCACACCTTTGCTATAATTTTGAGCAAACAAATAATAGTTTTTAGGTGCTTATCTTGTTAAATTTGCACAGCGACTTGTCGCATGGACATGTTTACTTCCACGTATCGGCTTTTGAAATACAGCTGATTTGCATTAATTAAGCAAAAGGTAAAAGGGCCTTCTCCTACTCTGCTCCTGCTTCCTGGAATATCTTACAAAAAGATCTGAAGCTCTCGACCTTGACCTCTCTACATGGCTTTAAGAATCTGTTGGACTCCTGGCAAGAACCAATGCAGACATGTTCCTGTTTTTTCTACATTCTCCTATAATCTAGTTGTTTTTGTTACTCTTTTTTTGCCATCTTATTTTATCTTGTTAAAAAAAATCTGTATGCCTTTTTTTAAAATTGTGCATTGACATCATTCTTTGTTGAAATCAGGTCTCTTGTAAATGAGTCCTCGAGGCTCAATGGGATTACCGGTAACCTGTCTACATAAAGGTTGCATGAAAAAGAACTGTCTCTGGTCTTCTCAGTATTTATATGGTATTAGATACTAGTATTAGATAACCAATTTATATGGTATTAGATTGGTTTAGCAAGTTTCCATGTCAGAACCAGTCACATGACTGATGCTGTATTCAGTGGCAAATGGGAATTCCAACTATCCATCCATTATGTTGACCTGCTTCTTCCTTTCTGGGCTGTGGGGGGGTCACTGGTGCCCATATCCAGCAGTCACTGTGTGAGAGGCGGGACACCCTGGACAGGTCACATGTCCATCACAGGGACACCAACCAGACAACCATTCACTCTCACACATAGGGACAATTTAGAGTTACCAGTCAGTTTAACATGCATGTTTTTGGTCTGTGGGAGGAAACCAGAGTACCTGTAGAAAACCCATGTGTACGGAGAGAACACGCAAACTCCACCCCAGAAAGGTCTCATCGGGATTTGATCGTGCAACTTTCTCTGAGGCAACAGCTCTACCAACTGCACCACTATGCCACCCCAAATTGAAATTACTACAAAGAAAAATAAAGTTACCGGTACATTCGTTTTAGGAACATAATACAATATCTAAAGTACAGGTAGAGCATTATTGCCATATTTATAACAAGTCAACCAAATACAAATAATTGGTTGATATCAACACAAACCAGTTAAGAGCATGTTTGTTTTTCTTTTGGAAGTAAATGCAGCCAAAATTAAAGGTGGGTGGAGGTATTGAGGAAGAGACGGGCTATTTCCACTCTGCTCTTCTTCTGTGACCTTACTGTGTCAAGCAAATCTGAACTTGATGTTTTAATCTCTTAACTATAAAAATATATACGGATGCAGTTGGAGGACATAGACACAGTTGGAGTGAGGACAGAGTGAGACAGAGGATGACTCACTATGGCAATCGCAGAAAAGGGAAAAGCTGAAAGCATAAAAATGTTTCCCCACATTGTTCTTTCAGTATTTGCTGCATGTTCTCCAACTCTGTCAACAAATGTAGGAGGGCAACACTGTTCTGCAACGAATTAGTGAAACAACACACTTACTTCGTAACAATCCACACATTTGTTTTTAATAACTTTATTTTTTTTACAGTACTGAAACAAACAAAAAATAATAACGTGGTGCATTCACATTTTTCCCAAGGGATTCTTTGCAAGTTTGATCTCTACAAGGGTAAAACAGTGAAAAGCTTTTAGCTGGATCTGTCCATGTAAAAACTCAAGGGAATAGGAAGACTGGGCCCGATTTAAAAGTTATCCAAAAAGATCTGATGAATTTGTTTTATTGTCTGCATTAAGATTTTACTTCCCATTTATGAGGATTTACTGCATCTCTGCAAGAGACAATAAATCAGGTTCCCAGTCTTGGTCTGTAAAATGACTTACAGTCCATGCGTAACCAGAGTTCAAAGAAAACAACTCCCCATCCAGTCTTCTCTTAGAGTTCATCTTCTACGCAACGTAGGTGTACACTTTACGATCCTCTGGCGTCCGTGCCAAATATTCTCTTTCTATTAGTCCTTCTATGCGCTTTTTGATTACCACAGGACTGGGAAGGAAGCGTGCTCGGAGCTGCTGAGTCACCTGAAAAAACAAAGTGAAACAAGTTGGGAAAGGTGTAACTTATTAAAGATAGCTCTTTAGAATAGTTATTATAAGTAAGGTTGTATAAAGTGCTGAAAAGTAGCCAGTGTCTCAGCTTTAAACGACAGCAGTCAGTGCACTGCAAGGCAGGAGATGGAGAGAGGATGCCTTATAGAAGAGCCAAGCTAACGTCTACTCTTAATACAGTCAAAAGTAGAGCAAACTTTTCAACTACAACAACTGGGTCTTTACAAATGTAGTGTTTTGAGCAAAAACTTGACGTGAATTTTAACATTGCATCTTTTTTTTTTTTTGCATCAGGCAGTTTTGCAGCACGGTACAAGAAGTGAGCAGAACAGACTGTGTTAAAAATATTTCTGCATAAATATCTAATCCAAACTAATCCAAAAAAGTCAATAGGAGACCTTGATTCCACAGAATGTGCTAACCAATGAAAGAATACTCAAGCAACTCACTGAAACTATATACAAAATACTGAAGCATTGAGAAAAATTAAACAAAATCACTAAAAATGCTTATTTCATGCGAATGTACCTCTGCCACCAGGACGTTGTGCTGCATCTTCTTCCTCGACTTCATGATTCGGACAATAGCGGCTTCAATTTCATGTTTCCTGTCATCATCCACTTTCTGCCGTGTCTCTTTCCTTTCAGGATCGGATTCCCCTTGTTTCGCAGCAACTAGTAAAGCAGGGTAAAGGTTGTGAGACAAAGTTCATGGAGAAACAGAAAGCTGATATAAAGTTGTGATGTTCACATTTTGAGCTAAAATAATGCACTGTACAGTACTGTATAAATTATTCTGTAACAGATAATAATTGGTTTGAAAATTTTAAAAAGGCAAATTGTGCAAGTTACTTTAAAGAGAAATCATAAATTCATTAAAAAAATTATACTTAAAAAAAGATTTTCTCAAACACAACCTGTCAAAGAAAAGCCGTTACAAACAGCAGTGGACAGAACTTGGCTCAGTGGAGAGACGTAACAGAACCTGGCACACATTTTACTCACCTGTTTGTATTTTGACTCTGTGCAGCCTGGAGGTAAACTGATCATTCACTGTAAACACATGTCCGTTCTCGATCTCCTTGGACTTTGGCTCCTTTGTGAGAACTCGTTGCGAGGTTTTCCCACAGGCCAAAGACTGCAACGCTCGCACCAACTCCCTCTCTGGGATATCCGTCTCCTGCTGAATCTCCTGTTGAAAAGGGTTAAAATAGGCAACATTGAAGGGCAAAATAAAGGAAAAGCAGTACAGACAAACCACAAATCTAACATTACACATCCTAACCAACAAAACCATTACAAACAGAAGATATAAATGTCTTATTAGAGTGGCTCCTGGAAGTGGGCAGGATTATCATTACCGGGTATTAGGATTTTTTTCATTTTTTTTTTTTTTTCAGTAAGTGAATATTTTGTCTTTTAACATAAATTAAATAATCAGGACAACTGGGTTATGGAAGAGTAATCTCAAGAGCTCCACAATACAAATGCAACTTGTGCAATATATTTCCAATCTGCATTAGTTTGGACCTACACAAAATAGACAAAGCAAAGAAAACCAGAAAACTGGTAATAAATTTAAAGTCAGACAAGTGTTAGTGATGGATGTGGACCGCAAAGACTGGCCTTGGTTGTTGATCAGGACAGAAGCTTAAAGTGCTAAAACAAGTTAGACCTGGCTGCTTGTTAAGATGCATGCTGAAAAGCACCTAAAATGAGCTTGTAAGAAGAAGCAGGAGTAGATCCAGAGACTGATCTGTTGCATACTTTTTTTTAAATTCTGCAGAAGATCAGGTCAGTGTGTCACTTATGTTGATGAGACATGGCACAAGAATGGAATATGGGACAAAGACGATGGTTGGTGCAATGTGATGCTTTGGGTATATCATGTCATCAATGTGTGCCGCAGCATGGCAGCACTGATGAGAGCTCCACTTCGACTCACACTTTTTTGACCTTTTGCACCTGCACTGCAATACCATAAACTGCAACACACTTTTGAAGTTACAGTCGTCAGTGAGTGAGGACTTTGGGCCGACTTGTGGAGACTCCGCGGCTGAAAATCAGCGCCGCACCCCCCCACCCCAGTCCTTTGTTTGCTTGGGTGCCGTAAGAGGAAAACATGGAGGGAAGCGA
>JARVLU010000528.1:18562747-18583193 GCA_031762415.1 Simpsonichthys santanae | reverse complement strand
CCCCCCAGGGACACGTTGGCTCAGACTTATTGTTCTTCATCTTCTGACTCTCAGCATATTCTATCACGTGGAACAAGTTAGTTGTATTCCCACCTCCCGTGCACGCTCCTGCGGCCGCAATTTGGCAGCCAATCGATTTTTGGCACAGCACCAGCCCACGTTTCCGAGTTGTCAGCTGTGACACATAATAGATGAGACGTATACGGCGAAGCGACGTATTTATGGCTTTTTCCACTTTTTTAGACATATTTGAACTGATGGTAATCTAAAATTAAAAAATTAATGTGTCTAAACCAGAGAGAAATATTTAATAGAAGTTTGGGAAAAGTTGCCTCTTGATTTAAGAGTAAACATGAATTCAGTTAATTATAATTAATTATGTTATTAAAGGGTATAAATGTTAAATATTACTTAGCTTTGTTTTTTGTTGTTGTTTTTTTCATTTGTCAAAATGAAGCACGTTTCTTTTGTTTTCAGGTGTTCATGCTGGCGCTGACTTTCCTCGTCCTCTTTCTGGGAAATTTCCTCACAACACTAAAAGTCGTCCACCAGAAAGTTCTAAGAAGCGACAGCATGCAAAAGAGTGACTGAACATACCTCAAACGTGACGTCTGCCACACTTCAGGAGGCCAGTGATCATGAACGAAACACGCACAATCGCTTGATGTACTGACCACAGAATGATCGGGCCGAGAGGAGGCGACGCCGAAACTGCTGCTTCCCTCAGGCTTCGATGCAGCAGCAGCGTCTAGCCAAAGTTTCCTTCAGACACGCGCTTACTTTCTGATGACGTGATGTTGCCGTGTGATGCAAAACCGTGTGAATGTTCACCAGATGAGCAGCTTCTTGCTTTAACCCGTGTATAGAAAATGTGTTGAATGGTGTTCGTGTCAGCGCATGCGTTTCAGAGAGCCTTTGTTCAAATCATATGCAATTCAACAAGGACGAGTAGCAGAACAGAACATCGTTTGCCTTTCAGGACCTAATGCAGCGTGCATACTTCTGTGAAGTAGTAACAGTCAAACCTGCTCAGGGTCCTGTTCGCTTCTTTTGAACTTCCCAAAAATGTTTGTCGTCCTCAAGCTGCCATTTTATTTACAAGCTGGGTAGTGCAGGAGTTATGGTCTCAGAAGTGACTGACTTTGGTCCCAAACGTTAAAAACGCTGATAATTGACCACTTGTAGTTGACGTAAGGGACAAAACAAATCGTACTTCTCCGTTTACAGTCGGAGGCAGCTTTGTTCTGCAGAAAACTAGGTCAAAAAAGGGAATCCAGCTGTGTTTCTCCTGTCAGGTTGAATGTTTCAAAAGCCATAACGGTTTGGTACACCTGTCAAAAACTATAAGTTGATGCGTATAAAAAACTAGCATGTTTCCACTAATGATTGAACTACTGTTACTAAAAAGTATTTCGCAGGTGGAGGTAGGCAATGAAATGACGGTCAAAGATAGTTCTGCAAACTGTGCACAAAAATAAGCGGTGACTTTTCAACAAAACGACAGTGTGGCTGCACACCTTGTTGGTTGCACTTCACTGAACGTGTGTAAGTTCTCACAGCTTTTAAGTCAATTTGGGTCCCCAGCAGTCGCAGCCCAGTGAGAGTCCATCTGCATTAATGAGAACTGGGTCTCACTGATGAGTTTAATCTAGTCCAAGAAGGAGAAGCTGTGAAATAATACATCAAATTTAAACCTTTCGCCGTTTTTGAATTTGCTCATACGGTGCCCGTTTTGTTACACGATGTCGCTAAAATGCTGCTAGTAGCTAAGTTACTGTAAGACAACAACAAGGAAACTGTTATTTTTCTAATCCTGATCAACATGACAGTACACTTTATTATTAAAACTTTGTATATTTAACTGATCCTTCACTGCAGTTTTCTTCTTTTTCATGCACGTTTATCTAAAACACTGCCTTATTCTCTATCAGGGGAGGAATAAAAACTGTTTGGAAAACGGTTGCATCGAGTCACAACACTCTGCTTTTATTGAGGGAATTTTGAAGTGTGTTCTCAAAAAAAAAAGTTACATTCAATAGGAAAACTGCCAGAAAACACAAATGGCCTCATTTTCATAAAGCCGTTCTCACTTTGGAGACTTTATAGAAGGGGGATCAGTAACACAAGACAGTGGCCAGTTTTTCTTGTACAAATGTAAAGAAAAGGTGAAAAGTCACAAATAAAACGTGCATTTTCTGATCATGTGCAGCCAGGGTGCTAATTCTCCGCCTTTAGGGGGCGCTGTTGACAAAGCTAAGAGTCCAGCTGCAGCTTTAGAGCAACAACTTCCCCAAGTTTATTCTAATACTTTTGAAGCTACTGCACCATTTCTTCCTGTTTTTAATCCATATTATTTAAGCTGTTCTTCACAACAATTCAAACTAAAGATTTACAAACTAGGAGTTCCGTTTTCTCCAATAAATAAATGCTTTTGATGGACAACTCGCTGTCATACAGTGCAAAATATTGTTTTACAAAAAAAAGAAACTCTAAAAGTGACGTTCAAAGAAGTTTCAAGTTGCAGGCAACTTGAATTATTGTCTTTCCTGTTGCGTCATTTTTGTTGCGCCATTCAAGGAAGCCTGGCTGGGACCAGTGGTCACATCTGTCCACTCCACATGTGAGAAGATCCTGAGCAGCAGTCGCCTTGTGGCTAACGTGGGATACCCCGAGCGTCCTCCTTTTTTTTTTAATTTTTTAATTTTATCTTCACAGAACAACACATTTCTTCTTCCGCTTGTGGTTCTTCTGTTTACGGCTGAAGGCCAGAGCTTTTTTTGTCGCCTCCTGGAAAACGTCTTCCACGTTCTCCTGATATTTAGCCGAGCACTCGAGGTAGAGCTCTGCGTTCATCTGCTGCCGGGTCTGCTCACCCTACACCCAAACACACCCAGACTCTTACCACGGGGAGGGTGATAACGTCAGGAAATACATTTTTGTGTCTTGCTCCAACTGTTTTCTTACCTGGATGTAGGTGACTGGAGCCAGATTCAAGGCCTTCAGCCTCCTCGTACCCTCCTTATCCTTCCTGAGGTCAGTCTTGCAGCCAATCAGGATCACCGGCGTGTCCCCACAGAAGTGCCTCACCTCTGGATGCCACTGGATAAACAAGATTTAAGAAACAAAGTGTTCCCCAGGCTTGATTGACTTATCTGATTGCTTTTGTTCCTGCACCACTGAACAATCACAACAAGCATGTCTCACGCCACGCGGGAGTTAAAAGCAGCCAACGTGCCAGACTCCCGTCGATCATTTACTGAAGGCAAACCAGAAATTCCACTCGGATGGTTTTGCAACACGTTTTGACTCTGCACAATGCGTGGGACAGGCGTGTACCTTGATTGAAACATTCTCAAAGCTGGTGGGGTTGGTGACGTCGAAGCAGACTAAAACCAAATCGGCTTCCTGGTAAGAAAGAGGCCTCAGTCTGTCGTAGTCGTCCTGTCCTTCGGAGACAAAAACATGAAGTATATAAACACCCGGTCAGCAAGGCGTTTGCTGCAAAAAGCACTTTGTGATGCACTGAATGCAACACGGCTGTGGGCGAACTCGTAGAAACCACATCCTGACTTCAGCTTCCCTCTCTGCTCATGGAGCTGCACTTGTTCAGAAGATAAGTGGACCCCGACGTGTTGAACACGCCAAAGAAGGTGGTTTTCAGTCCTGCCCTTAATGCATGTCATATTTCATTAGATGCAGATCTGTAGCTAAGACTTGCCCGTGTTTGAGCTTTTGCGTGTGGAAAAGGAAATGAAGTTTGACACCTAAGTCTGTTGTGAAAACAATATTGGGCAGGACTTTAATTTTCGCATATATTTTAAAGAAGAAAATGTCTTATTAGGCTGGTTCTGTGATGTCCGGGTTCCTAAAAGATGATCTGACACAAATGTTAAACTTTGTAACTTCCCCTGCGTCCGGCTGGTTCTCTAACAATAAGACGTGAACCCTGCAGATTTAAATAAAATGTTTAAACGTGTACGTCTGCTCTCCGATCAGCATGGCTCTCTCTTTTTGTAGAAATGTGTTGCACTGACTCAAATTCAATCCTATTTCTTACCAGCTGTGTCGTACAGGTTGAGTTTTATCTCTTTTCCTCCAAGAGAAATGGTTTTGATGTACTTTTCAAACACTGATGGAGCGTATTTCTGTTTGGACACACGAGAAAAAGAAGAGCTTTTTTTTTATTTTCATCACAAAAACACATCTTGACCTGTTGGAGGCACTAAAATTTGAGAATCTTGAACATTGTTTAAGTCTTGTGACATTATTTGCAAACTTATTGTCAAAATCATGTTTTAAGACATTAATTTCTAGATTTTTATACGTGCTCCTCTTACCTCTGGAAAATCCCCTTTGGCGTAAACCATCAGAAGAGATGTTTTCCCGCAGCCTCCGTCCCCCACTATCACAATTTTAAGTTCCTCTCCCTGTTTTGTGTTGCCATGGCCGGGCCCGGCACCGTTTTGTGTCATTTTCTGCCTCTGAGCAAAGTCAAACGGGGGCCAGGCAGGACGAGGCACAAGATGCTGCCTCCAGATTTAAGTCTTACAAAGTGAAAATCTGCTCAAATAACATTTGGGATGGCTGAGGTCTGTGAAACGCAGCAGAACTCATGGTTGAGGTGCCTCAGTGCTCACCGCTTCCTGTTCCTGTCATTCTGACGTTTCCAGCTGAGCCCCCCCACCCCACCCTCCTACACTTCTCTCTTGTACCATCATAAGGCTGCTCACTGACGTGCACAAATGAAGAAAGAGTCTGACTGCACCTACTTCCTCCTCTAGTGTTTGCTCGTTTCACTTTCTGGGTGTGTGCATAGCTGAAGAGACTGCCTCCACAAAAGGGAGGGAGTTGGACAAAACTAAAAGAATCGACCAAACTTAAGCAGCTTTTACTCAAAAAGGCCTCCTGATTTCCTCAAGTTATGAACGTAATGTGTAGATCAGACCTTATAAGATTAAAACCAGTGCCCTAAATGAATAATTTTAAATTGGACAAACAATGGAAATCTTTTAAGTTTATCATGTTTTTGAGTCAAGACCTCTTTTTTTAATATACAGTATAACTAAGAATTAACGTTATTCTTGCTCACGTCACTCGTGACATGGATAAGTCAAGCTCCAGAACAAGTTATTCTCTCCTCCCATCCCTCAGAGCCAAAAGAAAAAGGCTGAAGCTCATCTTGCACCAGAGCAAACAAGCCTCACCAGGACGAGATAAGAGATAAGTTATCTGGCTTTGCCTTGGATTTTTGATCCATTAAAACACCCAAGACAAATGGGATGAGTTGGCCTCATAGATTCAGGTTTTGTTTTTTTGACTTGCTATGGATGGCTGAAATTTTCCATTAGCCAAAGGATCAAATAAACAAGGGTCTGTGAGCGTTTTAATCTGTGATGAGTGCAGAATATATTCATGTTGCCTCTGACTGTGTAGTCAGCATGATTAAAATACACCACAATTGTGTCATTTGTTACATTTCTTTGTCACAAAGTCACAGCTGTTAAACCTGAAATAGGCAGCAAAGTCAAATTTAACAAAAATACAGGATATAGGTGATTAATTGAACAAGATGGCATTTTATTGAGCTTTTTAACCACATAAAAGTGCATTTTTGTTGCCTATTTACAAATTATAAAATGCTCCCTGCAGTTGGCTTTATATGGACAACTAATACAAACTTAATACTGTATCCATTTAAATATAGAAAAACAAACACATTACAGTATTTAGACGTCTCACCAACAGCACAAAATAAATCACAAGCCACACTGTGGGGCATTTCCACTACAAAAAGCCTGAGTAATAAATTGATTAAATTTCCAATCAATAACCTGAGCTGTGGTGTGGAAAAAAGAGGTTCTTATCTAATAAAGATTACAAACGTGTTTTGACTTACAGAGTGAATTGCGAAGGGTTAACTTAAAAAAAGGTAAGCCTGTAAAGAAAATGGAAATGTCCTACAGAATGTCCACTCGCATATCAGTAAGCAAAGAGCAAATAGTTGAAATATTTGACGCCGTGCAGAGAGACAGCTGTCCTGCGGAGGAAGAGGTCAATCCCCTGAGTGGAATATTCCAGTCTGTCAGCGGCGCAACGCACCCTGGAGGGGCTTTGTACTCTCTCCTCTAAATGAAAGCCTCTACATAACCTCACTGGTGGAGTTAAACCCCAAACCCTCATTTCCAAAGCGTCACACATTAAACATCACCATTACACTGAGGCTGGGAAGATGAATAGCTAGCTAGCTAGCTCTCCTGTGTGAGGAAGAAAGAACAAAAACAGGCCTCTGACGCAGCCATTTTGTTTGCCATTCGAAAAGAACTGCGTGCGTGAAAGGCAGGCACCAATTTATCCTCGGAGGTCTACTTTTACGCGATTAGACCCTCCCACCTATATTTTAACTCTTTCACGCACACACACAAAAAAAATGGAGAATCAAGCCGTATTTGCTTGCACCATCTTCTTCAACAAACCGTATTGGTCGACTTGTTTGGACGGTTATCTCCTACAGCCGGAAAGCGCATGTGCAAAAGCCCGGAGCACCCTTCACCCAGATACAACACATCAAGAGCTTGCCGCAGCAGATTCCTGTTGACCTTATATGGCAGTGTGGGGGTTGCTGCAGCTCGCTCGAGCTCTCCGTCTCTTGGCAACCGTCCATAGTTCTCGAATTGCAGTTGCCAAGGCGAGTCAGCCCCGACAGTAACCGACAACTTCGCTTTTATTAGTTTCATCCTTCCTCCACACGCACCGTCGACATTTTTTTTGCTCGTTTGTTTGTCAAACATACGACGCTTTCGTGACGCTCATTGTATTCACTTGTGTTGAAAAAGGCGCTCTCCGGAGCCTCACCCAGTTATGGCGCAGCAACATTTTACAGCACAGTGCTCCCTTTGTCTAAAGGAGCCATTTTGAGACTGAACTGCAGAGAAGCCATTGAGCAAGTACAGATGGTTACTTTTTAAAAGGAGGCAGTGAAAATAAGATGTTCTCCCTATGAGATTCATTTTGCTCGTTTAAGACTTGGATTACATGTTTTCAATTACATGTAAGTTTGTCATGTCCATAAAAATGTAGGTTGCAGCTTTTTAAAAAAATCTTATTTACCCAAGCATTAATGTCCTGTGTTCTCTTAATACTATCCTACACAAACTGGCAAATTAAAGTGAAATAGCTCAAAATTATTTACCTTTTAAAACATTTCCATGTAGTTCTATGTGATGTGACTCTGACAGAAATGTCGAAATGGACAACTGCAATCCTGTCTTCAAGAAGGGAAGAGATGGTTTGCATATTTGCCCACACAGATGATGCTTGAAGATGCATTCGCTGCCTCAGAGGAAATGCTACCACTGATCAAAAAAGAAAAACTTTTCAAAAGAGATTTCTGTCAGTCGTGCTAATGGATTCCTTCCTTTACAGGAGACGCTCACCCACCCCTTAGTAATGCCATTATTAGAGGATCCGAAGATGGAGCAGAAAACAGTCCTGTCCCTGCGTTTAGGCCTGTTAACTGCATTTCAACAAAGTGCTGAGGTAAATATTCTCACCATGTCAGTCTCCCCTCCATCTGTTTTCTCTTAGATGTCTGTTTGTGCTTTAAATTGTTAAAGAAACAATTTAAAAAGGGGGTCTCTTAAATATATTTAAATATACCCTTGAGGCAAGGTCAAGCTTTCCGCTTTGGACGAGTTAATGGCGAGTGGACAGGACGAACCTAATCGTGCTTGATGTTGTCTCCACAGAGTTGCAGGACAGGGTACGAGACAAGCCGTCTTGCTGTTGTGGGAGGAAGTTTTTAGAGTCATTAATCAGAGGAATAAAAAGTGGAAAAAAGCACACTAAGTTATTATAGAAAAGGTCATTAGTTATCCATGGCCTGCTTTAGACCTGTGTAAAACCTTTATGTCAACATGCCGTGAAAAGATAAAAAGTTAAGTGACATTTATAAAAAAAGATCAATTGACAGAATATACTTTTGAATGACATTAACTGCATGCCTTACATTTCACATTATATATTAAAAAAATGTTATGAAAAAGAATTGGAACTTACTCATTGCAACTCATTCCCTACAAGGCCACAAGTGCAATGTTTGTTATTTCTTTCAATCATTTACAATCTCCAGAATTGTTAAAAAAAAAAACCTGTTTATTCACATTTTGGTTTCTTTTCACTTAAAGAGTATAAATGCTATGTATGGGTGTGCCATGACCTAGTTAAGACAAAGATGGATTCCAGGCAGAGAAAAAAAAAGGAGCATCACATCCAGCACATTCTCTTCCATCTTCTCAATCCTTTAAAGAAAGCAATCATAGTTTTATCATAGTCCGTAAGAGATGAGGAAATCAAGTGTAAAGATCCCTTTTTGGAACAAAGGAAACCCATATAGGCCATTAAGTCCTGTTTAAGGAAAATGGCTGCTGAGAGCACTCTGCCCCCTCTCCTTGCTCTCTGTTGAAGGGCTCCTGAGCCGTGCCTCTAATAGCGGACGGATCCAACCGCTGCTGCGCTCTGATTGGTCCGCCGAGCTGCCGCTGTTAACCAGCCAATTGCCCGAGCACTGCGAAAACAACAGGCAATGTCAAACAAAACCCCGTTTGCTCGACAACAAGCACTCAGTCGAAAACAATTTTAAAAAAGAGAGATCTAGGTTTATAAAATAATAAAATTAAAAATGACGAAAAATAGAAAAACTCCAGGAATCGTCGCGTGTACGTTGGTCTGACAGCGACCGACTGACAGAGAAAGACACAAACCTCCGCATTCCTACAGTTCTGGACGTCAAATAGACCGCAACATTTAACGCCGAATTCCTCACTTCAGTCAAATTGTTATTGTTTAATTTAGCAGATACGATCTATTTGGCATCTTGGCGTTATTTTACAACCCGCATCAGCACGTCTCCCCACATAAAATCTCGACCGAATCCCCTTCATTAGCCGTCAGAGGTGGTTAATAAGATATTGCTCCCCTCTATCTTGTTTGCCGTTCAGGTAAATGCAGTCGGCAGATTCCACACGTTTTGAGGATTATATTCAATAAGCAGTCACCGGGGCTTAAATAACTAATTTGGCTTAAAAAGTCGCTATTAGAGCTCTTGAAAAATATTTCCAATACATACGAGTAGTACTTCTAGTTAAATTAGATACAACTTTTGTAACGAAAGTGCGACGAGCACGCGGGGTGGGCAAGCCTAGCGGTGTATTGTGGGAGAGACAGCAGCTAGAGACCAGAGAGGCACACAATATGTGCTGGCTCTCGCCGAAAAGGAGGCAGTATTCTTCAAGCTAAACCATGTAATGTACGCGGCGAAAGGAAAGCGATTTAATCTTTTCATCAATTAAAAAAGCAGTCGATCGGACGAACCATGTCCAAGCCGGGGGAGAGGAACAGATTGAACGAAGACCATGGCAGAAAGCAGAGTTCAAGTAAGCTTGTTCTGTTTTTTTTTTTTTCTCCTCTTTTCTCCAGCTCTCCTGTTTTCCGTGAGTGGGATATACGATTCTAATTTTCGCTTTCCTAGGGTCCCCTCCACCCGCGCTCACCGCCAAAGTCATGCATTTCCAGCTTGTTGGAAAGTGTCGGAGGCTCGGGCACCGTGTTTAACGCTAGCTCCGTCGCTCTCCTGGCTGTCGTTTCAGGTCTGGCCAACGGCATGGACAGTCATCCCGTCTGCGGCTCGGCGGAGAAGCGGAGTCACCACTGGAGAAGTTACAAGTTGATAATCGACCCGGCGCTAAAGAGGGGGTCTCACAAGCTGTATCGCTACGATGGGCAGACTTTTAGCATGCCAGTAAGTGCCGCCTTTCCACGAACGGCTACAATAGTAACCGAGTAGCCGACCTCCATGACGCGTTCAGTGTCGCCCTGGCTGTGCACGGGCATCCAAGCCCCGATGTCGGAGGTGCTTCGTTTTGATTAAACACCTTTGAGCGGGACTGCTTCGCAACAAGTCAGGAGTGTGTGAACTTGCGGATGGGATGGATAACAGGACTGTGTCTCTTTGCTTCCACAGAACCCCGGGATTCCACCGGTGGACATAGTCCGAGATCCGAGGATCGGTCGTCTCTGGACCAAGTACAAAGAGATAGACCTGCCGGTGCCTAAATTTAAGGTATCTACTGTGGCAGATGTGGCTTTTCTCCACGAGGCAAAGAGATGCTGTCAGAAGTTGCAGACACACCCCCCTTCCCTGTCATCTTTGGGATGTGAGGTTTAAAGTCGGATGCGCACTTCCAAATTTTTGTGGATCGAGTGCTCAAACATTGCAACTTCTCCACCACTATTCTTATCTCGACTGTTAGAGCTTAACCTCGCACGGTGCATCATTAACCCGGCGGCACTTAACACTAACTCCTGTCATTCTTCTCCCAGATCGATGAGTGCTACGTGGGCCCCGTGCCCCCAAAGGAGGTGACCTTTGCCAGGCTCAACGACAACATCAGGGAAGGGTTTCTCACGGACATGTGCAAAAAATTCGGAGACATCGAGGAGGTTGAGATCCTGTACAACCCGAAGAACAAAAAGCACCTGGGAATAGCCAAGGTTGTTTTCGAGAACGTCAAGTCCGCCAAATTGGCTGTTCAGTCGCTGCACAACACGTCCGTGATGGGAAACATCATCCACGTGGAGCTGGACCCGAAAGGTAAACAGTGATTCATTCATTCATTCAGAGTGAAGACGCTCAGACTGCCTGTAGTCACAGCCTGGGTTTGTTGTTAAATGCAGAGCTGTAGGCCTTTTTTTTTAAAGAAGAGATTAAAATGTTTCTTTTGCATGTTTTGGGTTCTCAGCAGTCACGTGGTAAAATTTACGTGTGTTGCTTAGTAACGGAATAATTGAATTTCATTGAAAATGAGCCTGTTCCCACAAGCTCAGAGCGGAGGGTGATGTGTACTCCCACTGTGCATAATTTCAGACCTGCAAACAAACACAAACCAATCTGTCACAGCCTTCTCTGCCCCACTTTGTTTCACTTGAGACACTTTTTTTTTTCTGGAAACATTAAACAGAGATTAGTTTTTGCAGTCAGTGACTGGCTCTTGATAGATGCAAAATATTGGCTTTAGTGGTTTGTAAAAAAGATACAAGTATTGCAATGTATTATTTTGGTATCTGTGCTGATTTAATCATGTCAGAAATATTTTAAATTATTTAAGTACCACTTGTAGTGTTTTTATTGTTTACACAAAAACTGCTTGTGAATTAGCGTCACCGTTTATGAAATATTTTGTACAATATGAAGGCATGTTTTGGTCTCTGTCTATGCACTTCCCACAATGTTAGATTGCCATATTAAAGGTACTCTTTGCAAACTATAAAATTTAACCATAAAAAAGGTAAACTCAATTTATATCAAATGGGACAGTTTGAAGTAATTTAGTAGTTTTCTAGATATTAAATGCAATTCAAACAAAGCACCTGGTCAAAGCTGAGATCACTTGATTGACCTCCATTAGGCTGACCTGTAATCTGTGTAGGTAAACAGTTACAGTGAAATCAGACAAGCAGATTGTCTCAAAGAGGACGTTTAGATGGAAATAGACAACTGTCATAAATAAATGTCAGACATCAAGCAGCTAAAGACTGAGCACAGCATACAAACACATGCAGCTTTTGCAAAACTTATTTCTAGATTGATAAATGTATTGTTTTAACCCAACCTGTCTTTTTATCTCTATACTTAACTCAACAAATCTGAGTGGAAAACAGACCAATACATCAAAATTAACAGCTCTTCTCAATCCCACTTGGCTCTTCCATTCAGTTGTCGATCTATTTTTGGTAACTCTAGCTGTCTCTGTAGGTAAACAAACACACGTGGTAGTTGGCAGTCATTCACAAAATTAGCTTTTACATTTTTTTCATTTAAAGACACACATCAATATGACAAACAAACTGCAGATCTTGTTTCTTTATGATTATTTCTTGGGTCAGTCTTCACGACGTTGCAATTAATACCTCGAATCAAGAAAACTATCACATCAACTGTTGTTTTTGATGTTCATCTATCCCTGAAAAAAGTTTTGTTTGAATAGTTTAATAGCCTTCCAGTGTTAAGACGGCGTTTTAAAACCGCTGATCCATTCACATTTACTGCTCTGCAGGTGAGAATCGCCTCAGGTACTTGCAGCTCCTGATGAATGGCAGCTACACTCCATGGACGCTGCCTGTTGGTGGAGAGGAGACCCGAGAGGTTTCCCCTCGGAGCCTGACAGAGGCATTACTGGTAAAAATAAAATAAAATTTACAAAGTGCAAGAAGTTTTTTAATTTTCTTCTTTTTTTTGTAATCACTCTAAATGGTGTCAGCAGTCATTTAGTGCCAGTTTGTGTAGTCATTTTGGAGAACTACTTATTGTTTTATCGTTTTTATAGTATTACTTTGTTGAAAAGGGACTTTTTCACATCTAAGATGACTCCAGTATTACCTTGGTGTAGCGTTGTGAGATGTTATCCAGACTCTTGACAGTGATTTAAACTCTTAAAAGCAGTTAATCTTTCTTCTTGTCTTCACAGTCTCAGATTTGCCCACTTAGATATTTAAATCCCCCTGGCTGATGTTTAAATATTGTCTTGAATAGAATGTCTTTAGTCATCTGAGAATAAAAAATGTTAGGATTTAATTCAGTGGCTTTATTGTTAGAAACCATAAGAGTTTTTAAGGTTTGTTTGCTGTAAATGGTTTTGTCGTCTTATTGACCGACGTCCATCTTGTTTGCCTCTCGTCAGGCCTGCGAGCCCATCCGCAGGTTGTCCGAGGGCAACATATCCTCTATGGTTGGAGCTTTGCCCCCCAGCAGCTCTACCACTCCCCTCAGCCTGGAGACGGGCTACTCCAGCCTGAGGCAGGACACCCCCCAGTCCCAGGGAACCCCTCATACCCCACGCCAGCCGGGTACGCCCTTCTCTCAGGACTCCAGTTACTCCAGCCGGCAGTCCACGCCTGCGTATCAGTCGAGCCGTGCCGAGAGCTCCGGAGGCTACAAGTCTCGTAGACATGAGAGTAAGTTCCAAGACGCATACAACCGCAGACCGGAGAGGCCTCAGTATCGCAGCAGCCTGTACCGAAGTACGTCTGAACAAACTCCAAGACAGCTCCAGCTCACCCCACCTGAACCTCCACCTTCCACCCCTTCCTTCAGCTACACCGCACCTCCTCCTGCTACGCCAAACTTCAAGTCTGCCTTCTCGCCGTACCAGACCCCTTTGCCTCCCGCCTTTCCTCCATCCGAGCCCCCTTTCCATCACCCTGCCCAAAGGGAGGGTGAGTACCTCCGACCGCCGCAGCCTCCACTGGCAGCCCCCACAGACTTTTTGCCAGTCACAGATAGACCAGAAACTCCTCCAATCCCAGAGCCCCCACCAGAACCTCTTCCACATCCATCCACACCTCCTCCTCAAACGCCGGAGGGCTGCCCCTCGCCGGGCTCCCCGGTGCTGGATTCAGAGCGCAACAGCCTGGATTCCCGCATCGAGATGCTCCTCAAGGAAAAAAGGACAAAACTGCTTCCCTTCCTGGACGAGCGGGACTCGGACAATGAGGTGCGAATGGAGGGAAGTCCTATTTCCTCCTCGTCCTCTCAGCTATCCCCAATCCCACCCTACACAAGCGGCTCGCAAGGCGGTCAACAGAATTCCCGTCCCCCCAGCACAGGTTTGGAGGATATCAGCCCAACTCCACTGCCAGACTCGGACGACGACGACCCCGTTCCTGGAACAGCCTCGTTGATCAGAAGAGTCAGTTCTCCTGGTCAGGAGAGGAGCAAAAGCGTTCTCAAAGAGGGCTCTTTTCGAGGCCACACTCCCCCGGATAAAACCGACACGGTAAGACTCTGAAAAACTGCATGATGCATTTTGCAAGAATCAGCAGGCAAAGGGGTCACTGCGACCTGCTCTTACTTCAAAGTCTCAGATAGTTGATAGTGGCATGGGACGTTTACGTGCGCAGGTGTGAATGACAGTTAGGGACACAGGAAGTCAGGTCTAGTTCCGGTGCGATGGTTGTAGTGAAGCCTTTTGTGTCATTGTGTTTGTTCTGCCTTGCAAAGAAAATTCTGGTTTTACATCCACACGTGCTTCACGCCTAAAAATGATTGTTCTTTCAGATAACCGTTGTTGAATTGTTATTAAAACTTCATAAGCACATGTAGCAGCTCTACAATTTATTAATTCAAAGTTTTATACGCTTAATTTGCTGCCTTTCAATTATTTTTTGTTACAGAAACACTTAGTGTTTCTACATTTTACTCTTGTGTTTTGAATGGAGAAATTGGAGCCATTCTGCATTTAAGGGAACAAAGTGCCTTGTTTCCTCTTTCTAACTCTCATTGCACTTGTTCACACACAGAGGAAAACACAGTTTGGCTGTTGGCCCCATTCTGCACCGCACTTCCTGGTTTTAGCAGACTGACAGTCAGGATTGCCTCTCCGAGCTCATATTTCAAGTTATCACAAAGCAAACAAAGCAAACAGGTCATTTGGGTAACAAGGCCTCTCCCCTAGCAAGTTTAGTCAGTTTACTTTCATCTCTGCAACAGTTGTCACAGATACTTTTGTAATATTTAACTACAGTAGGTCAGATCATTGACATAAACTATGATTGGTGTTTAAATGTTGTATTTGTAGTTCCTGCTGTGTCTTTTAGTGATAATGAACACATTGTTCTAGTTGGAAACCTGCAGAGTAGAGATCAGAACCACAGGTCAGTTGTGTTTGACCGTACTAAGGAGCATTTTAAACTTTAAACTCTGCTCTGGAGGCTTTTATTTTGAAGGAGCATATTTCAGTAGTTTGTGAAAACAGTCATTCATGATCAAAAAACTTTTAAATGGATATTTTGTAGTTGCTTGAATATAACATGATGACAACTTCAACTTTAGAAAATGTTTTGTGTTAAAGGCAGATAAAAGAATGTTTGGAGTCAAATTTGTGTTTGTGACCCTCTGACCTGATCTGGACACCTTGATTATAAATTACATCTGCTCAGATGGCTGGGCTGTATAAAAAGACCCTTTGATTATGCAAATTGTGCGTCGTCTTGACAAGTTGTCTCTTTTCACCCAGGGTCATCAGTCTTCAGGAGAAGACATGGAAATCTCTGATGACGAGATGCCCGCCGCTCCAATCACCAGCGGAGATTGTGACATCGTAAATGACGATGTGTCCCAAATGCAGACCATGTCCATGCATGCCGCTGGGTACCACCCCCTACAGGCTGGCTTTGCCATGTCTCACCACCACCTGGACCCTCACTCTGCCATGTCTGGACACCCTGCTCACCTGGCTGGCCACCCTGGTGTTCATCACCATATGCTGCCTCCCATGAGTCCCTATGCCCCGAGCATGATTCAGCTGATGGGCCTGATGAACTGTGTGCCATGGGAACGATGGAGCACAGTTCCCATGTCCTTCCAGATGCAGCAGCAGATGCTGAGCCGCATGGCTCAGACCAGAGGGCCCTATCAGTATCCCCATTTCATAGACGGTTGCCAGTCAGGGCCTTTCATGGGACACTACACACAACTTTCTATGGACGCTACACCCGCCTGTAGCACAGCAGCACCTGGGCATGAGTGGAACCATCCTAGTTTACCAACGTTCAACCCCACTGTTCCTCCTCCAGGGTACGATACAAAGAAAGAGGATCCTCACAAAGCCACTGTTGACGGCGTGCTGCTGGTCATCGTCAAAGAGCTGAAGGCCATCATGAAGAGGGACCTCAATCGCAAAATGGTCGAGGTGGTGGCTTTTAGGGCTTTCGATGAGTGGTGGGAAAAGAAGGAACATTCAGCAAAGGTACGACATTTCATCAGCCTAAATGAAACAAATCAACTTTATCAGAGTCAGAGTTTCTTTTTTGTGTATACAGGGTCCCAGTTACATCCAACAAAAGTATAAAATGGAAAGAAAAACAGTAATAAGATCTAAGATATGAACTATGAAAAACGTTAACTAAAAATACAGTAAGCGCCAGCAGCATAAAAACAATACGCTGAACAGCAGCACGTTGGTTAACATTTAACAAATGGATATATGTCAACTTTAGATGTAGCGAGGTTTAAATTTGGACTATATAAAATCTTTCTGCAGGTGTTGTCCTGTTTCTGCAGTTGTTGCTGATTTGCGTCGCTGCGGTCCAGCTTGCATCCACAGCCAGGAGTTTTGAATTGATAGTATGACGCCTGTCATCGTGACGAGCGCCACAAAGGATTTGTCTGATCAGACTCCGCTTGTTGTTTATGTAAATGCAAATATTGCAGAAAAAGGTGGTGAATTATTTTAACAATGTCATAGCTTTTTACTTTTTTGTGTTGTTCCTGGTTGTCACAATGTTTGATACTTTTTTTTTTTGTTTGTTTTAGTTTATTTTTTTGCTGATGACACACGCAATCCTGAAGAGTTTTGCGCCATGTTTTATTTACTACACATTTTAAAATGTGTTCCTCTGTAATCATTTGCCTTAACATTTGGACCCTGCTGTGTTGGTCCAAATATGTCTTTTTAATTCTCAGTGTAGTTGTTTAATAACTCGGCATTTGAATCTTTTTGTTTCCTTACCAAGACATCCCTGACTCCAGTGAAGGGTGCTGAGGCAAAAGAAGAAGAAAAGCCCAAACCTAAAGAGACGCTGACTTCCAGTCTGCTCGAGAACTGGAACAAGGGTGAAGGGCTCGGCTTCGAAGGAATGGGTCTAGGAATCGGCTTACGAGGAGCCATCCGGCTGCCCTCCTTCAAGGTAAGAAGCTTTGAAACCACATTTTCTCTTTAGCTGCGGTACAGAGAGGTGTGTCTGCACCGTGCTGACATGTTTATGGGTTCTCAGGTTAAAAGGAAAGACCCACCTGAGGCTGCAGCTGTATGCGACAACAAACGAGCCCGGCCGTCCACCCCAGTCGATGACGAGCTGGAGGATGAAGGTAACTTTCTGCTGGGTTTACAAACTCAACTCTATAAGTGGATGTTTGTTTTGTTTTTGTTTTGTTTGTTCCATTTTAAAGGTTGTGTTTTTTTCTGGTGATCAATTTCCGTCAGAGCGAGATCGAGACCCAGCTGAGCTCCACTCTGGCGAGTCCAAAATGGATGGCGACAGTGCGTCCGCAAAGCGACGGCACTCGCGACCACTCGAATTGGACAGTGAGGGAGAAGAGGAGATGGACACCTCGGAGAAGGAGGAGGAGGAAGAGTCCGAGAGGGAGGAAGAGGAGCCGGATGAAAAGAAGGAAATAGACCGGCTATCGTCAGTGAAGGTTAGACCCATAAAAGAGCACACCTGGTTGTAGCAAAAAAGTTATTTGTTTTTGTATTAATGACCTATCGGATCATCTCAGGAGAGCGACAATGAAGGACCAGATGAAGTCGATAAAGACTCATCCAGTGACAGTGCATCCTCTGATTCATCTGATGACGGTACCTTATGTCTTGACAGCAGCGTCTTGTTGTTGGTTCCTCTCGTTCCCTGTCGTTCTTCATGCCTGTTGCCTCGTTTCTTGCAGAAGCTGAGAGCTCGGCTTCCTCCAAGGTCAGCTCCGACTCTTCAACAGAGAGCTCCGACTCCTCGGTGGAGAGCTCAGACTCCGAGTACGAGTTGAGCTCTGAGGAGGAAGACGAGGAAGAGGAAGAGATGGTAGCAGATGATGAGATGGACGGCAAAGAAGCAGTGACGTCTTCGTCGTCCTCCTCCTCATCCACCACTTCGTCCTCCGATGAGGCGGACAAGGAGGTAGAGAGTAAACCACCGAGTCCTGTCGCAGTACCGGTCAAGAAGGAGGAGCTGAGTATCAAATTCAAACATAGACCTCCCAGTCCGGCGGAGGAGGACCGAAAGCCGTTGTCACCTAAAGGTGTTCCAGGTAATAGCCAGCACCCATTTTTTTTTTTTAAAGCAAACGTGCGTCTTAACTAATAAAACTAATAAAAAATATATGGTTTGTTTTAGTTAAAGAGGAAAAGACTCGTTTTGATGGAAGCATCACTTCAGTCAAACCTGAACCTCGGGAGTACGTAACAAACCTCCGGCCCCCCACTCCCACAGGGGCCCTGCCTGACAGCGACCAGGAAACAAAACTCAAAGGTAAACCAGAGCCTGAAGAAGTCCCCTGCACCCCTGCCGTGTTAGTCCCGTCCCATCTAAAGGCACCTGCCTCAAAACCCGTCTCCACCTCCTTAATGCACCTTCCCCTCCCTCCTCACCCGACAGTAGAAGGTCGTTCCCTCCTCCACCCTCCCCCTGGTTCCCTCCCTGACTTTCCTCAGCGGCCGAGGCTCCCCACGGACGAGGACGTCCCTCGGACGCCGGGCAGGGACCTGATGGAGCGCGCCCGGAGCCTGGGCAAATCTCAGAGCACCGACACCGTGCCCAACACGCCCGGCAGTGACGGTCCTTTGACAGGAAGCAGCCTGTTGCTCAGCTCGCCTCACATCCCCGGCAGCCCCTTTTCTTACCCCTCACAGTCCCCCGTCCTTAGCGCAGGAGTCCCACGTACTCCAGGAAGAGACTTAACCTTCACCCCTGTCTTCCCTGACCCTGCAGCGCTCAGGCTCAATAGGAAGAGCCTTGAGGAAGGAGCAGTTTTTAAGGAGCCGCCGGTCACGGCTCTGCCCACCCAAGTCCTGTCAGCCGCCACAGAGGACTCGGCCACCGTACCTGAAGACCTCCACGCGAAGCTCGCAGCAGACATTCCTGGGCTTTCAGACACGTCCCCGTCAAAGAAAAAGCCCGGCCGACCCAAAAAGCTTTCAGCCGTTTCTTCAGCAGACGAGTCTTTAGAGGACTCGGATCTGCCGCAGGAAACCCTTCTGGGAGATCTGTCCATCCAAAAGATATCGGTCAAGTCACCCAAACACTCCAGCCTGGACTTCCGGGAAGGAGAAGACGAGCCTCAAACTCTGTTGCCTCCCGCCGACGGCTTCGCCTCCTATAAAAAGGAGGCGCCAGTTGTTTTTAAACCTACTCGTAGGACAAGGCGAAGCTGGGAGGAGCTGCTCCTGGACAGCCTGTCCCCCGTCACCACGCCACCCCGGGCGTATTTCAGCCCGCGCTCCGAGTTCGAGGAGATGACCATCCTGTATGACATCTGGAACGAAGGCATAGACGAGGAGGACATCCGACTCCTGCAGATCACGTATGACAAGATGCTGCAGCAGGACATCGGCAACGACTGGCTCAACGACACGCTCTGGGTCAACCACCCTCATATCCTTATTGTTTAAAATGTAACTTTATTTTTTTTACACCAAGTAAGTGAGAAAAACATGTTTAAACATTCATTTTTCAAAATAAAGTTACAGACAGAAAATTAATGAATCAAAGAGGAGCTCCCTCTGCTGGTTAGAGTCAGGAACTGCTGGTTTGAATTGAACTTCCTTGACTTCCCTGCACCTACCAACATCCCGGGAGTGAAGAAAAAGAGGAAAGAAGACGGCATCAGGGATCACGCAACGGGCTGCGCGCGAAGTGAGGGATACTACAAGATCGACAAGAAGGATAAGATCAAGTACCTGCAGAGCTCGCGGCTGCAGTCGGAGGAGCCGCCGGTCGACACGCAGGTGGGTGGAGGTCAAGGTGCCCGAATTACCGTTTGATCAGACGCAAACGGCGCGTTCGAAGGTGGTGACTCGTGTCGCGGGTGAAATTCCCGCCTTCTCCGCAGGGCATGAGCATTCCCGCACAGGTCCACGCCTCCACCAGAGCCGGCTCGGAGCGGCGATCAGAGCAGCGACGCCTGCTGTCCTCCTTCGACTGCGACAGCGACCTGCTGAAGTTCAACCAGCTGAAGGTGAATAAACTTAAGCAGCTGGTTCTTAATGTAGAAGAAGACGAGGCAGGCAGCTTGAATGATCAAGAGTAAGAAGTTCTCAACCGTTCTGATGTTTGTTGACCTCGTTACAGTTCCGCAAGAAAAAGATCAGATTCTGCAAATCGCACATCCACGACTGGGGTCTTTTTGCCATGGAGCCCATCGCCGCTGATGAAATGGTGATCGAGTACGTGGGACAGAACATCAGACAGGTGAGGAGCGTTTCACTGCTTTGTTTCTGCAGAACTTTCTACATCCTCTTGTTTTTCTTCACTGATCCAGTTTGTGTTTATTAAAGTCTGTAGACCTGAACTGTTCTGTAGATGTTCCGAGATCCACGGTGTTTGGAACATCACAAGCACCTTCTCTTGTTATAATAATATCTTTCAGTTTGTACATCTTTATGTAGCTAGACCAGGGGTCTGCAGCCTGCAGCTCCTTGAAGCTTTGACCAAACCTAATCCAAAATGTTCATTCACTGGTTTTCATAGCACCAGTAAAGAGAAATGTCAAGTTTTAGCAGTTTTTCTGCAAATGTTTAAATGAAATCAATAAATCAATCAATTTAAGGGGGAGTGGTGGCGCAGTGGTTAGACGGTGGGTTTGTGATCGGAAGATCGCCGGTTCAAACCCCGGTACCGACAA
>JARVLU010000528.1:18491178-18520524 GCA_031762415.1 Simpsonichthys santanae | reverse complement strand
TGAAAGACGCGTAATCGCACGACACAACGAATCGATAATGAAATTCGTTGCCAACGCTTTTAATCATCGATTTTTATCGATTCGTTGTTGCAGCCCTAATGACACCATCGGCTTGCCTTTGCGTGCCAACTTCGTCCAGTTCGCCTGGTGCAACTGTCAAATCAGCTTCATTTTACTGTCACGCCCCGGTGAAATGCAGCTAATTTGACCATTAAAGTGTATTTAAGGAAAAGCTAGACTGAGATACAACCTTACTATAATTTGGAGCAAACAAATAATTGTTTTTAAGTGTTAGTCCTCCCGTGCACGTTCCCACGGCTGCCATTTGGCAGCCAATCAATTTTTGGCACAACACCGGCCCATATTTCGAGGTTGTCAGCGGTGATGCATAATAGATGCGACATATTTATAGATTTTTCCACTTTGACATATTTGGACTGATGCGACTTATAGGGCAGTGCAACATGTACAACGGAAAATACGGCACATAATATGCATCCCTCGAGGCTTTTAAGAAACTAATCTGAACTTGCCTACATTTTTAATGAACAAGTTTTTTTTTTGTAGGTCCTGAAGAAGCTGTGATATCTGTGCTGCGATTAACCTAACTATTTTGAACATGTTTAAAAATGTTGCTCGCTGCTTCATTTTGATTTTCAATAAGATCCCTTTTTGTGAATCGTGACTTTTTACTCTCCGACATCTTTTCTTTTCAAGCCGAGGTGTGCAAAAGAAGATGGAAAAACCTACGAGACAGATATCTGAAAGAAGTCCGGATGGAGATCAAAAGCAAGAAGCAGGGAGAGTTTGTGCACAGCAAGTGGAAATACCGTCAGCTTATGAACTTTATCGCGCCCTTCACTGGATCGAGGTTTGGCGTGACAGACGTTTCCAGCAATGCTGACGAGGACCATGAAAATCCCAACAATGTAACTGGGAGTGCAGAAGAGGAAACCAATTTGTCGGACTCCGTCAAGACGCCTCTGAACGCCTCAAAGGTCGAAGTGAGTCAGTCTGAGCAAAAGGCCCATGTTGCATTTGTAACGCAGCTTCCTGCTCTGTCCCAGGACACACAGGTGGCCCAACTGGCCGCTGTGGCCAGGACGCCACCAGGCCCTCAGGTAATCCCCACCAGCAGTACCGGACAGAAACGCAAGATTGTGTCAGAGCCATCATCCCCGTCGTCCCCTCAAAGTACACACTCGCCCACAAAATGGCAGCTCAAAGACGACGGCGGCTCGTTTGCCTCCAAGCCTCGAGACGAAGATGAGCTCTTCTTGCTGAGCTTCGTCCCCGCGCTGAAGCGACTCGCCCCACAAAAGAGATGCGAGACAAAGATGAAGATCCAGCAGATTATGTATGAGGCCGAATTTAACATTTCACCGACAGAATTTCAAGAGAAAAGGACAGCTCAAGGAATAAAAGACTGAACATTTCCCCACACACAAAACAACGATGGTTGAGGTGGAACTACTTTTCATGTGTTTTGACTTGTGGCAGATCTTTGCAGGAGGAAAAAGCAATAAATGTACGCAGAAATAACCAAACAACATATTATAATCATCATTTATAAAGATTTACTGTCAGTAAAGAAAATTCACAATTAGAAAAGTACAATTTTAAACAACCAACCTTCATTTTACCTCTTTATTCTACAGTATTTTACAAGAATTCCTGTGAAATACAGAAACCAGAGCAAAATAAAAGATTATACAGTCTGGTGAAGAACACTGAAATTAAGCTTTTTATCTGCTTACATGCAGAAATATTTAAGTCCCAGCTAAGATGCTGTGATTGCTGAAAACTGGTGTGACTTGGGTCATGCCTGAAGACAAAAAAGTGATTTATAAAACTTCAAAACAAACCAAAAAAAACTTGGTATCCCACCGTTGTGTCCAAACATAACTCTAGTTCACCATAAGCTGTTCATTAAATTTACAGTCCCCCATTTTGTGATCTCAAAAACTTAAATAAATTATGTGAAAACTCACTCTACCTCCCAACAATCCATGACTGGTACGTTAGCTTTGTTAGCGACAAGTGTTAGCCTCATGGCTCATTTTATAAAACTCTGGAAACATCAGTGAGTTAATATGGGAGGCGTTTCAAACTAATCCAAAGTAAAGAACCCTGCAGCCTCAGAAAGTGTACATTACAGGTTTTTATGACTCCATGACATGTAAAGCAGCAAAAAGATGCTTTGACATTAAACCGCCAAGCTGAGTGACTGGTTTGATTAATTTCTGCTTTTTTTAAATGTCATGATTTGAGGAGAAAGGGGCTTAAATCAAGACAAAAGCCACCATAAAGTCTCACCTCTGTCGAATCGTTCATGTTAAAACACGTTCTCTTTGCAGGCATTTATGCAATCAGCAGCCAAAACATAATCGCCAGCGCAACAAACAGAAAGAGTCGAGACAGAAACTGTTCGTCCGTGTGCTGCGGTGTCCCCGGGGCCGCTGTGTGGGGGCAACACAAAGGTTATCAGAGAGGTCGTCACCAGAAGAAATTAAAGAGTTCAGAGTGAAGTGTGTAACTACCCGGAGGAGGTCGCCCGTCGTTGATGTTGAAAGCTGTGGCGAAGATGCCAAACGGAAAGGCACCGATTCCAAATGACATCTGGAAACCCCCATCTCCGAAGCCAAACCCCTGAAAACCCTGTTATTTAAAAAAAAAAATATATATATATATACAGTGTATATACATATGTTTCAAACATTCAATAAGACAAATGTGACGCAACAGGCGGTAAAACGTGTGGTCATTCTCATGAGGAGAGCATCATCTCAGCTGTTAACAGGTAATGGATCCCAGTGGGACCAGTCTTTTCAGTAATGAATGCAGCAGGTTTACACTCCATTATGTAATCGTTTCATCATGAATTTTATGTACAGCTACAGCTGACATGACACTGACAAACAGTTTACTCGTACTTACACCACGATTTTCTGGCTCGGGTCTCTGTCCTTGTGGTCGAGGTGGGGTTCTTTCCCTTTAAGATAAATCATTTCAGTGAGCTGCCCAATTTGTAAACAATCCACTTTTTTTTTAGCATCCAAGCTTAAATAAGAGCTTTGTGTCAGCACCTACCTTGGATCCTGCTGACCCGTGCTCCCCCTCCCATACAAGGGGATTACTTTATCCCGGCTGATTCCAGCTTTGCATACTGGACACACTTGTCTGTTGGGTCGAGTCTCCAACCACTGCATTAAGACAAAACAAAAGTTAAAGAGCTAACCAGTTCATCTGGACAACATCTATCAATGCACTTTTTGTGCACTCACTTTAAAAGACAACAAAAAAAGCTTACCTGATGCAAACAAGGCCAACTAAACATCAGGCGCAAAAGATTATGAAAGGATAAAAAAAAAAGAAAGTTTGATTAAACATCAACAGTCCTAAAACCCATCCAATAAACAAATGGTATCCATAAAAAACAAATGCAAATAACCGCTATAAAAAAGTAACTTAAGCACAGTACTGTACTTGAATACAGGTTTGATGAATGAGGTGCATCTAAAACTAGAATACTGTATTGTGAAAAAGTTCAATTTTTTTGTCAAACGTTTCAGAAAGTGAAACTCACATATTACTGTAGCATATGAGTGAATTCATTATGCACAGAGTTAAATATTTCAAGCCTTTATTTCTTGTCATGTTGATGATTATGGCTTACAAATAATGAAAAAAGCTAAACTCAGTGTCTCAGGAAATTTGAATATTGTCAAAAGGTTAAACAGCCAATTTGTGGCGTCACACTGCAGCTAAATAACTCGTAATGAGCTACAAATGTCTCATTCTTCAAATGTAGCCACTCCTGAACCAGAGGCATTGTCAGAAGCGTCTTACCTGCTGAGGACAAAAAGAATTGGACTGTTGCTCAGTGGTCCAATGTCCTCTTTTCAGATTAAAGTAAATTTTCATGTCATTTGAAAATGTCCCAGAGTGTGGAGATGCACAGAATCCATGTTGCTTGAAGTCCAGAGTGAAGTTTCCACAGTCAGTCATGGTTTGGGTCCATGTCCTCTGCTGGTGTTGGTCCACGGTCAACTCAGCATCTACCAGGACATTTTAGAGACTTCATGCTTCCTTTGCTGACGAGCTTTATGGGGATGTTGATTTCAGCTTCCAGCAGGACTTGGCTCCTTTCCACACTGCCAACAGTACCAAACGCTTCAAGCTATGTAATGTTCTAATTTTCTGAGACACCAAGTTTCGGTTTTTCATTATTTATAAGCTATAATCATCGAAACTACAAGAAATAAAGGCTTGAAATATTTCACTCTGTGTAATGATCTGAAATGATTGACCAAAGAAACTGAACTTTTTCAATGTTCTGAATTTTTTTAAATGCATTTGTACTTTCATACAAATATACTACTGTATTTGAACACATATAGAACAATAATGTTGTATTGCATCAAAATATTTATCTGACAACTTCATTACAAAATCTATAACTATTAATAAAAGCATTAAGCATTTTGACACAGTCACTTTACATTAATCCAATTCAGTCCAACAAATTCATTACTTTACATTTTTACATGACTTAACAAATTTATAAGCAACAGCAGCAAGTGAAGTTTTAATGAAGAGTTTTTATTTTAAATATGAAAACTTTATTTTTAGATGCCACACAATTTTATTGAAATCGAACTTTAAATGTGTATTTTTTGTATCTAAAATAAAGAATGCAGATGAATTTGAGCGAGCTACATTACTGTAGAAGATTTTATATTAAACTGCAAAACTATATACTGTATACAGTATATATAAATTGTGTGTTTGTGTTTTTAAGCACAAAAATGATTTTACTGTACAGACATGCCTGGTGTTTTTTTTTTTTTTTTTAAACATTACCCCATTAAAATGTTTTACAGCAACATCCAACAGAAGTGTTGGATTAGGTTGAAAGTTAAAAAGTTAGTAAAACTACCATAACTTCCAGGATCTTTACTGGTGAGTATTCAGTTTACTTTCTGGTCATTAAAGCTGTCACATTTTACACTCAGTAAGGGGTGATCCAATTTTAAAAACGTAAACAAGAGCCATAGACCTAAATCTTACCAGAAAAGATGTCCACACAAGCTGATCACGGCCTCCTTGGCTGTGTCCAGACATATGTTGCACTCAAAGGTGCTGTCCTGGGTGCCACCTTCGGCCGCGGTCGAGCTGCTGGATCCACCGGTGCTCGAGTTTTCAGCGTCCGCAGCGGGAGAGCCAGAGGCTGGCTGGGAAACCGGGGCAGCGGCGGCCATTTGTTAACACTCGACCCACTAACCGAGACTATACGGGTGGGATGCACATATAAGAAAGCCCAGTCGACAGGGCTGGTCTCTAATAATGAGAGAAACGAGAAAAAAAAATAATAGTTACCGGCTGCTAGCTAAACTGACAAACAACTACCTGGAGAAGGTAGCTACTAGCTAACATTAGCAGGCGAGCGAGGAAGACAGCTTTACAAACTGGACCAAAAACCGACAACAAATGTACAAATACTGCGGCCAAAGGGCTAATTCAGCGTAAACATATCTTGAATGATGGCAACTGTAAATTAAAACTTGTTGTGAGGAGTTAAAAAAAAAATACTTAAGCAAGTTGCATCACTTCCGCTATCAGTAGAGGCGGAGTCAGGGGCGTGGTTTGTTTAAATATAGGCGTGTCATCTGCCCTGTTTTTCTTTTGGCTTTTCTTTTTTTTTTAAAGAAAGCTTTATTGTAGTAATAAAGAGGTAGGAAATTTCTGGTGGAAAAAATAAATAATAATACATAATCGATAATAATAATAAAAATTAAAGAAAAGAAAAACAAAAAGATTAATAATGTACAGTATTGAAATTATTACAAACAGTAATAAGCTGCATTCTTATTATTATTATTATTATTTTTATTAGTGTTGTTGTTCATAATACTAAATACGAAAGCAGTTTCTCAAAAAGTGTAGTGTGAATTCGTTTGAACAAACAAGCTTATTTTAGAGATGTTTGCGGTCGTGGGAGCAGCAGCTTGTGCAGGAAGGGCCAGACATCTCTTTCCACAGCCACCTCTTCTAGGAGAATTCCAATGTGTTCCCTGCCACCCAAGAGACGTCGTCTTTCCAGCATGTTCTGGGTCTTCCCCATGGGGTTTCCTCCCAGTTGGACATGCTGGGAAAATCTCCCTAGGGAGGCATCAGGGAGCATCCTTCACTCATGGCACTTCAACTGGCTCCTCTCACTGTGGAGGAGCAGTGATTCTACTACTCTATTATTTAATAATAATAATAATAATATTCACACATATATACATATATAAAAAAATCAGTAATGTTATTTATGAAAGCCAGCAGATTGCAATGAGTCTTCATTCTGTCACAGTCTCCCATCCTAAGCTAAAGGCAACAGTGGAAAGGAAAGACTCCCTCATGGCAAGTAACCTCTAGCAGAACCAGCTGTATCCTAAATTGTGCCAATATTTTTTTCCAATATGCAGTATATGTGCATGGGCACTATGTTTCTGAAAATGTAAATAATTTAGATATATAATTTTTGTGTTCCTATTTTTATACTGTATAGGAAAAAACAAGGAAGTCTGAGAAATCTAAAAACTTTCAGCTTAAACTTTTAACCCAAACTTTTACTTTCAGTATTCCATACAATCTAACTTAAAAACCAGCCTTAACACAGCAGTTCTGATTGTTGCAATGAATCAGCTCTTAGCTACAGTGACCAAACAAGTTCTCATATAATTTTTAATATATTTGTCACAAGCATTTACAGTGATTACAGTAACTGAACATACAGCAAAATACTACTTGACATAATGACAAATACATCAGAACTTTTCAGTAATTTCCATTGATTTAGACATAGAATGATGGAGAGCACCTGTGCGAAGGTCCTCTGCCATCGCTTCCTCAAACCGTGAAGTCAACGATCTTTTAAGAGTTCGCTTGAAGTCGTTGCCAATGAACACATAAAGAATGGGTGATATGAAGCTGTTTGCTGCAGCCAGTGTGACCCCTACTTTCAGTCCAGTGTGAAGAACCTCCAGGCTGTGGTTCCCCAAATCCAGCTCCAGGAGAACAAAGGTATGGTAAGGGACCCAACAGAAGAAAAACGATAATATGAGGGCCGCCATGATTTTATAAGGCTTTTTTGATCGGATGGTTGACCTCCTCAGCTTCACACCAAGCACCACACAGCAGAACACAATGGTAAGGAAAGGAATCAGAAATCCACAGATGAATCGACTCAGTTTCACAGCTCTGTGTCTGAAATGGTCCTTGTAGTCTGTGTGGCACTGAGTGACTGAATCATGGACTGTGGTTTTTCTGAAGATCACTGAGGGCAACGTTAGGAGTGCTGAGAGGAGCCACATCAGAGCAACTGCTCCGAATGCTTTCTTCACTGTACGATGGTTGTGTGCCCACACAGGAAATAAAATCAAGACACAGCGATCAGCACTGATCAGAACCAGCAGAAACACACTGCTGTGCATGTTGAGAAACAGAGCAGACGAGGTGAATTTGCACAGAACTTGTCCAAAAGGCCAGTGGGACGTTATCATGTAGGATATTTCAAGGGGCAAAAAAGCACAGAATAACAAGTTTGAAATAGCCAGACTCATGTACCAAGTGGTGATGACTGTTCTTTTCATTTTCCATCCACAGATCCAAATCACCACTGAGTTTCCTCCAAGACCAACAACTGATATAATGATGTTGATCACTACGTGAACATAAATCAGGGAGGACTGAGAACTAGTAACATTTATAGGTACTTCACTGGTTGTGTTCTCAGTTTCACTGCTGGCAATGTAATCATATGTTTCAATGTAATCCACTTCCATTGCTACTTTTTCAAAAAAAAAAAAAAAAAAAAAAAAAAAAAAAAAAAAAAAAAAAAAAAAACATAATATGATTAGAAAGATTTATACATTAAACAACTGTTAAACAAATAGATTTTGGTTTGTCAAAAAGGATAAATGATACTCACTTTATGTTTCAGTGTGAAAGCAATCACCATAAACTGCTCCGTTCTTTAGATTTCTGGTAAACATGCATCTGGGTGCAACTTCTCACTTTTCCTTCCTGTGCGATGTTACTTAATATGTTGATGATGTCAGTAAGAATTAAGAAATTTGGCCACAAAGGTTAAAATCTGAGCAAAGATTTCCTGTGGAAAGTCATCATATATTTGATTACATCATAAAAACCTAATAAAACAAAACAATATACAAATGTATATCATATTACAGTAGTGTCTATTCAGAACAAACCAACTGATCAAACTTTCAGAAGTCTCAGAAAAAGGAAGTTCGTTTTAAAGTTCCACTTTTAAGTGGTTTAAATGACCATCATTGCCAAGACAAACAATATGCATTGTTAAGAGTATTTTTATTTATTGTTCTTATTTGTTTTGTTTATATTTAATTTTAAAGGTGGTTGGCAACCAGTGCTTTATTGTCACTATACTGTATTTGCTAAAGTATGGACTAAACATACAAACATAATATCTGTATAGAGTACATATACTGAAGAGAATTGATGACTAGTAATTATGAGTGTGACATTTTAGTTGTGTGGGGAAAATAGAGAACAAGACAGAATTACAAACAGATAACTCTACAAAAATGCTGAGAATTGCACAGAAAAACCAATAAAAGCCACAATCAAGAAGAACGCTCATAAACTTGGATGACAAAATTATGTAATCTTGGACAGAGGTCTGAATCAAAATGCAGAATAACAAATCTTTTGGCTAGATCTGACTTTTTTAACTTTAGTAATTGGCTTTACTGCTTTAGACTGTACACAAGTTGACAGACGTTGACTGAAACATGAAATTGGGATGATCAAGATTTAATAACACCCAACTGGATAATAATCGTTTGATATGTACTGAAAATACAATACGACTTCATTTATAAAGCACTTTAAAACAACATCGTTGGCCAAAGTGCTGTACACTTACACAAACAAGCATAAAAACTATAAACTCAACAAATACCATAAAAGTGATGAACTACCAGATCAAAAACAGCAAACAGTAAAAACTATAAAACAAACAATTCAAAAGTATTTTTTGCCATAAAATATGTTTACTATACGTAACTATTAACTATGATACTGTATGTTCTTGTTTTTAGCATTTCATCCTGTTTATGGCATCATGATTTATTGTTTTATACACTATTCTTATTTTAACTGCATTTTTACTGTAGTTCATTGCTGTCATTGTTTATTGTTGTTCTCTGGAACATGTCCCTCTTGTAAATGAGTCCTCGTGGCTCATTGAGCTTAACCTGTATAAATAAAGGTTGGATTAATTAATTAATTGATTAATTAATGAATAATAAATAAATAAAAAAAACTCTTGGGCAGTCTGATTTGATTTGTTTATGAAAATCCCCTTGTTTACAAAAACTGAGCATGCGCAGTCGTGTTTGGGTGAGCCCCTCCCCCTAGCTAAGTTTGCCACTCCTCCTGTTCTTCGATTACAAAAGCATCTGCGCCATTAGTTCAACATGGCGGCTACAGCAGCGAAGAAGTGTCTCAGTCCCCTTTCTTTACTCACCAGGAGACTCTCAGCTCCAGAGTTTATCACCCAGAGCTGCTACCATCAGAAGGTAACACATTTCGTATGCTGTAGCTGTAAAATCCTGTCTGAAGTCTAAAAAGTCTCAGCAACGTAACCGCTAATCGGTTGTTTACAAAAACAGAATGGTGTCAGTGGAGATTACGTAGCTCGAGACGAGATTAAAAAAAGTTAAATGTATAGCAAATAGATAACCAGATAAAAAGGAGCTTAAATGTGTTTGCTTCATGATAAAGGTAAGCATTTAAAAATGTAACAGATAAGAATCTGCTTTAAAAAAGGTAATAATTGAGAAGAATGTATTTATCAACTATTAGCTACTTAACAAGTTGGACACTACAGTAACGTCACTGATCTTCTTTCCAGCTGTCCAATTTAAATACTTAATGAGATCCAGTTAACTGCTGCAGGACACAGTACTGTAACTAGAAACAGGCAGTATATTATGCAATACCTGATGGCGTCACACAGTTCTTCAACCAACATGCATACTTGTTTTCTATTGGCTACTGTTTCAAGGTGCTCAGTAAAAAGATGATAAATTGATGTTTTGTAAGTAACTTCTGTGTGAAAATCAAATGGAAGGGCAGGACCAATGACTTAGTGGATATTAAAATCCAATCTAAATCTGTGTGTTTTGAAGAATTGTGTAAGGAAGGAAAACTAGAAGTTGCATCACAAAGGCTGCAAGATTTCTAGACAAACGCCTTCTTGAGGCACAGCTGAAACGGCATTCCAGGAAGCTTCTGTTATCATCTGCATTAATCTGTCATGGAAAAAGTCACAATGGTGCATTTTGTAATGCTTTTTCCTCCTTTTCTGTTCAAAGGTGGTGGATCACTATGAGAACCCAAGAAATGTGGGCTCAATGGACAAAAGCTCCAAGAATGTTGGGACTGGTTTGGTGGGAGCGCCAGCTTGTGGAGATGTAATGAAACTTCAGGTATGCTTATTACTACTATAGTAATAATTTAAAAAAAAAAAAAATGCAAATATATAAACTTATGACATAGGAAGTACGGATAAATTGTGTTGGTTTTGTGTAATTTAGACTTGTTATATTATTGTTCTTTACATTGTTGTTGATGCGTAACCTAAAGTACCTTTGGACAGATTGAAGTTGATGACAAGGGGAAGATTGTTGATGCCAAGTTCAAAACCTTTGGCTGTGGCTCTGCCATTGCCTCCAGCTCCTTGGCTACAGAGTGGGTGAAAGGCAAAACTGTGAGTGACATTCCTGTCTACAACCTTAAGAGTATTTTCTGTATTTTTTTTAAATTCTTATGGTATATTCTATTCTTTTTTGCACTTCTTTTTTCAGGTGGATGAAGCTTTGGCGATAAAGAACACAGACATCGCCAAAGAGCTCAGTCTTCCACCTGTGAAGCTGCACTGCTCAAGTAAGATTTATGCTAATTTTCTCTCTACGTTTTGGTTTAAACTTCTTCATTTACTATTAATTTTTTGTTTGTGTTGCTGCTCCAGTGCTCGCAGAGGATGCCATCAAGGCTGCTCTGGCAGACTACCGTCTCAAGCAACACGACAACCATCAGGAGGCAAAAAAGGCGGTCGGGGCAAGCAATTAAACTGAGTACACGCTCTTTGAGCCAGATGTCATCTGCTTCCTGTTACCATGAAGAGAAGTAGTACTCCATCATCTCTGTTTAACTTCCCAGCAGTACTATGACTTAATTCACTGTTGTCAACCCTCAGTAGCAGTGTTACACCAGGTTTTCTGCATTAGTCTGATCCTCTTAACTCTGTATACTGTTTATAGCCTGTCACGTAAACGCACAATTTACGCACCATTTAGGCTGTTGGTACAAAGCTGTTCTGTATTTTTGGAGATCATGTTTTATTTGAGGATTTTATTCTGGAAGAGTGGTTAATTTTGAAAAGTTTAACTGAGGCTTTGATTATTATATTTTGCTAAAAGTTACTCATTTGCTCCACAAAAAACACTGACTGATGTGATTTGCAAATGCTTTATTGAAAGCCTGCAATAAAAATATTGTGAATCATTATACTTTCAGTCCATTTTTTTCTCAAAACATACTAAAAAATATATATTTTAAAACAGTTTTGATGTGAAAACCACAGCTGTGATTCTTATTGATACCTTCAACATCCAAGTTGGTTATTTACACAATGTTGCTAAACACAGCACAGTCATCAAAAATTACCTATTGTGCATCAATAGAAGTACCGGTACAACCCATGTTGAATTGGATGAGGCAGTTTTCAGAAGTCCTTCTTGAACAATACATTTAGGACATTTTAATTCTTAGATGTCTATGATACATGTATAACATTGTTTGCATTTATTCCAACCTCTTCTGTTTGGCTCAAACCAAACACTTCTCTGGTTTGAGCTTTTTGCTTCATTAAACCTGCAGTTGGACATTTTCAGAAGGCCGTTTTCTCTCCGGCGATGAGCTGAAGCGTAGCCGTGTCGTTGTGAATGTGCAGAGAGGACGGCCTCAGACTCCTGCCAGTTGAAGGTTCCTGTGAATCCTTCTCCTTAAAAGGCTGCTCTGGAGGATCCAGTTGAGAGCTTCCTGCTTCTGCTGCTCCGCTGTCAGGAATCTCGCACTGCTGCTCCTCCTCGGGCAGACTTGGTAGCTGCTGATCCAGGACGCCACCTTCGGTTTTCGAGCTGACCTCAGGACTGTGATCTGCTTTCTGACAGGGCTCACTTTTCTCTGCATCGTGAACCTTTTTATCCGGTGTGCGCAGGCTACTGGCAGCTCTCAGGATTTCAGCCTGGAGCTGCCTGTGAGAGTCCACTGGCTCGCACTCCTGCTCAGGAGCTGCTTTTTCTTGCACGTCGTCGAACGGTTTAGCGCCACCAGTCTTGTCTCGGTGGTCCACGTACATCTTTGAAGGGAAGGAGGAAGGGTAGTAGGAGTTGACTTTGCGCTTGCGGCTCATGAAAGCGGCCCCGCAGGTCACGAGAAAGGCGAGAAAGCTGAGAGTGGTTGCAACCAGGATGAGGAGCATGTTCTCCTCCAGATAGTTGACAAACTCTTTCGGGACGTCTGCTCCTCCTTGTGACGGGTTGGCCGATGACGTTTGGTACTTCGTGGGGATGATTGTGGTGGACGCAGAGAAACGCATGTAACCAAGCTCTTCCTCATCTGTACTTCCCTCCAGAGAAGTGTAAAAAGGTAGAGGCGTGGCCAAGCTCCTGCTGATGTAAATCACACACAGACCGACGTGACGAAGGCCTGCTGGGTGCATCGTTTCCTCTCTGGATCTGAAAAAACAAACACAAAGTGAAATCCATATGAGAAAACATGAAGCTACACTCAAGTCAAAGAGCATCTGCTTTTCTAATGATGAATAAATCAGCTGTTAAGTTTTTCCAACATCTCCTTAAAGAAATTAATGGCAAAAGAATGTCCTTTGAAGGGACTTTTCCAGCCTGTCTGAAACAAAACTAGATTTTGGCAACAGGTACAGTTGTATATTACACTGGATTATTCTTGTAGTTCCAGTAAGCAGGTAAAAAAAGATTTTTTTGCAGCCTAGACACCAAAAGCATCAAATCTTTATTGCATGCTGATTATACAACCCTAAAATCTAATGCACAGTAAAACTTAACAGACAAAAATAGTTTGCAAATCATTTAGACTTGATTAAAATGTCTGAAATTGAGATTTCTCTTTTTATTGCAGAGCTTAATGTTTAACAAGTAAATATGTAAATGATATGTTGCTGTATAGAAATAATATTGACCACCGACTTCAAAGATGTGCAAGGTACTCGTGTGCTTCCAGGATCCAATCACCTGATACAGTATTTAGTTGCACAGATATCTTCAGTTTCTGTGAATTGTTTTTAAAATAATTTTACACACCTTAAATGATATGAAAGCCAACACTTGTAATTTAATTTACATGTTCAGTTTGTTAGACATTACAGCCCTAAATGCACCTCATTTTTCCTTGTGGATTCTTTATTTTTTTTTTTTTTTTACCTTTTTCCTTTTTTTAGTTTCTTAACTATTCTAGTTTAAAAAATATATCCTGCTTTCTACTCAGAATTTCATAGATTTATTCTATTCTTGCCCCATTCAGTTTTCTAAAAAATATACAGATGGCATTAAAATGAAAATTAGTTTATTTGGAAAATAAAATGCCAACCTCTCAGTGTAAAGTTGTGCCAAAATATAAAGCAAAACATTCTGTTTCAATGTAAATTTTACAAAAGATTTCAAGATTTGAGAACATTTAGTCATTCATTAAAATTGGGAGTATAGTACAAAACCTGATACAGTATTGCGAAATTACAACTATGTTTTTGCATTTATTTAGCATCTTTCTTTCATTTGTTCTTCTTAATGTGCATGCTTTATTTTATGATAGTCCACTGCTGTCATCACTCTGTTAAAATCAGGTCTGTCTTGTAAATGAGTCCCTGAGGCTCAGTCGGATTAACCTGTATAAATAAAGGTTGAATGAATGAATCTATGCAGCATGATGGTATGTAATGCAGTGCAAGTCTGCTCGATAGGGAAAAGTAACTGCAGTCTTAAATGATCTGAGCTGTGAATGCTCAGGCTCATTGATAAATTGAGCTTGCATCTTCAGAAGTGACATTTTTTCTACTTTTCTTCCATGAAAGCTATAGAATAAAAAAAGCAGCAAATAAACTAAATTAGATGTGCACGGTTTGATTATAATTGGGCGTTTAGGATTTATTCTCTAAAAAATAGGGTGAACTAACCCTTTAAGTCCAGCTGTATTCATTGGCTTGAACGTCTCAGCTCAGGCTGTTATCTGGCAGCAGCTCCCACATTTTAATCCCCATTCTGCTGCATGTGTGTGCAAGCTGGTCACCACATGATGCAACTCAGCTCCCCGAGTGGAAAAAAAAAAATGCACCTTTTTTTTTTTTTTTTCATGAATCACCCCTCAAACCAAATACACACACATCTGGGAAATCAGACACAAACCGTGCTCACAGAAGATCAACAATTGGAAACAAAAGAAATTTCAAAGCGTTAACATTTTTGTGTTAATGTTGCAAACAAGAAAGAAAAATCAAATTAAATTTTACTCTGGTTGGTGTCTACAGTTGATGCCGATATATTCCCTCCACCAAAATGTTACTTTTTAAAGTTTGGATCCCACTTAAAAGGCATTACAACGCTGTCGAGTCCCTTCATTTTTAACTGTGTTGGTTAGGGTGATGCCTTGTGGCTATTTAAGTCTATTCAGAGAAAAGATGCACGTTTTACTCACCATTCACTGCCTCAGTTGAAGTTCTCGCAGATGGAGGGAGACTCAAACAGTGAGATGGTTTGAGGGGCTGCAGCACCTCTGCAGTTTCAGGTTTCAGTCTGGAAGTTTACAGAGATGTCATTTAACCTAAGACCCTCCTTCTGCAGACTGTTCTCCTCCCCCTTCTTTTCCTCAACAGAGCTCTTTGGCCTGTACACACAGATTGTTCTTGTTAGGTATGAGTTTATAAAGGGCTGTGGGGGGCTGGGACCTCCTGTCTGCTCTCCTGTGTGGTTAACTAAACCAGCACAAAAATAAATACGTTTTTTTTATTTTTAGTTTAGGAATGTGAACTCCTCATAAACCAGTTCATGAATGTAGATCGATCCTCTGACTGAAACTCATGTATCCATGTCACTCCCATGACAAAAAACAAACCACCTGGGGTCAAAAAAAAGAGTCAAAGAGCAAATTGTATGAGCGACCTGGCAACGCAGGAAGAGATTAGTGTTTCCTGTGGAGACAAAATAACCTTATGAGCCAGAAGAAAGGGGGAAGGAGACTTTAACACAACACTCCATATCCACAGTGTGTTTACATTTCAGGATGAGCGCGTGCCTCTGTGTGAGTGAATGCATTTTTCTTCAGGCCAGTTTGTTTCATGCGAGATCGAAGATGAGACCAGAGCTTTATTTGGTCAGGAAGAGCATGAGATGACGTCCAGCATCCCAGAGGTTTACATTCGTCTCAGTTCTGTTGATAGTTACCGCTGGCAGTTTGAGAATTAAATACGTTTATTTAAAAAAAGGATCTTGGTACGCATTCAGATAACTGTTTTCTTTTTATTGCAGAGGAAGTGGATCTGAAGCCCAGTCCAGAGTAGGACAAAGGTCTGCTTTGAAGCATTTTACGTATTTTAAAAGAACTGAATGACTTCAGGGAGCATCCGTTTTTATTAATATTTAGACACCCATGAGGAAATGTTAACAAAACTGCATTCAAGCAAACAAACTTCTTATTTTTTTAGCTATTTTCTGTAAAATCAAAGTTAAAATATCAAACTTAGAGTGAAAAGAGAACAAATTTAGATTATAAAAGTAAGAATAGTTCATTGAGCTTGGACTTTGTTGGTATAGTTCATTTACTTTCATGCAGGATCCCAGAAACATTTGTGATATTGTTTCTAGGTACGAGCAATGATCAAAACATGCAGAAAATTAAAAAGATATTTATCATAAATAAAGAGCTCGCTGGTCTTACTGAGGTGTTTCCATTTTGTATTTTGGCTTTCATCTTGTTAAAAGACTACAAAAATGTCTACTGTAACACTTCAGGACATGTCTTCTCTCTATTTATCATGTAAGACGCTGATGAAGAGTTTCAGCCGTCCAGGACATGGTAAATTCAAACTTCAAGCCTTAAAACAACTGGACTTTATTTTGTAACAGAAGACATCCAAGGAGCTTTCTCACTTCAAAGAACAGAGAGTGTGGTGTTTGTGGATACATGTGCAGATTGTCCTATCACTCCTCACATAGGGGTTCGTTAGGGTCTTTGTTAGTTTGAGACACAGAGGAGCCACTCTGGTGACATGGATGAAATTCCCGATAGGTGTGAAAACGACTGCGTATCCTAAAGCTGCATCTGGAAGACGTTCCTTAAATAGGTGCCTCGAAAAAAAATCAGTAAGTTTTAAGAAAGTGCAGAATTTATGTACATCTATTAGAATAATAGTTTTAATAAACCAATAACCCTGTAAACAGAGCGTGCTATATCTCCAAAATAAAAGCATCAGCGCAGCCTCTTCAGTCTTTGGTTCCAGTTTCTTGCAATTTGTGCAAACCTGCACAGTTTAAAAAAAAAAAAGTGCAACAAAAGTTCAGCAGACCCAATCATACGTACGGATTAAAATTAGTAAACAAATCAAAATATTGTAAATCCAGAATTTACATTACGTTTCCGGTCTCCAAAACGCTGAACAGTCTCTGTGAAGAACAGAAACCCATCGACAAAGCAAGCGTTTGAAAACCCAAAAAAAACATGAGGGCTCTGGTCCGGATGTTTCAAAGGAGAAATAGACCCGCTTTGATCACTCTGTGCGTCCTGGTGTGAAGTTATGCAAAACCTGACTTTTTGCCCAGAGTTTACATCCTCTACAGTTACTGGTGCTTGGACCAGTCTGCGTTGCCAGTTTGTCTTTTCCTCTAACAGGGCGCACTGAAGCCACACCATCAGCGTCAACGCAGCAGTTTCCACATCACTCGTGAGTAAACGATGCCCTAAACGTAACGATCGTTGTCTGGAAGGAAGCTGCTGAGAGTGAGATTGTCCCCCCCTTCGTCGTCGCTGTATCCACCTCCAGGGAACACCAGGACTCCGTTGGACACTGGGTTTCGCTGTCTCCTGTAAGTGTGGTTCTCCTCCGGCAGCAGAGCGGAGATGCACATCATCTCCGTCGCCGGCTGACGTTTGTTCACTTTGTAATTCCTGGTCGACAGCTTGGCGCAGAGGACGATGGTAGAAACCATGAAGATGGTGGCCAGCGCTGCCAGTGAGGCGATGATGATGAGGCAGTGGTTCGCCATGCTCCGAGTGGAGCAGGGCTGAGTCGTCTGGTTGTTCGGGGGGTTCTTGGATGGTTTGCAGGGAGTGACTATAGCAGCCGGAGCTGATCTGGTTGTTGGACCTGGCAAACGTTTGGGTCTCAGAGGAAACAGGATTCCTGCAGGACTGGTAGAGTTCCCAGTGGTGGAGCTGGGAGAATCAGCTGTAGTTGAACTTGTCTCAGGGGGTTCAGCTGTGGAGCTGAGGGCAACTGAGGTGGAAACTGACTTGTGTGTGGACGAGAGCTCAGCGCTGGTGGAATGAAAAGTCCCTGAAGTTGGACTTGACGATGTGGGAAGACTGACGCTGTGACTGATTGAACCACTGTTCAAAGAGGAGGTGGAAGGTAGCGCCGATGTGTTTCCAGTTGTGGATGTGGGTTGGAGCGAAGCAGCTGCCACCGTTGCTCCAGAAGCTGAAGTCCTGTTGATAAAACTGGAGGTGGATGATTGACGGGGTTGATCTGCTGTGTGATTTGATGTGTGCGTCATTGTAAAGTCGAGAGTGGGCGCTTCACCCGTAGCTGCTGTCACCGAAGGGGAAGTTTGAACTTGGTCTTTAGCTGTAGTCGCCACAGCTGAAGGTTGAGTTTCAGTCAAAGCCGTGCTTACAGCAGCTGATGGTCCACCGGTCACTGCGTTCACCGTAGAGGAAGGTTGCACTTCAGCCATTGTGGTCATTGACGTCATCGCCACAGTCGCAGTAGCTGAAGGTTGAGTTTCAGTCAAAGCCGTGCTTACAGCAGCTGACGGTCCACCGGTCGCTGTGTTCACCGCAGGGGACGGTTGCACTTCAGCCGTAGCTGTGGTCATCGACGTCCTCGCCACAGTCGCATTAGCTGAAGGTTGAGTTTCAATCGTAGCCGTGGTCCCGTTAGTGGAAGGTTTAGCTTCACCTCTGGTTGAAGTCGCAGCAGGAGCTTCCAGAGCGTCTGCGGAAGCAAGAAGTCCGGAGCTGCTGGTAGCGGCGGCAACAGCCGTCACAACAACCGAACCATCCCCGCTGCTGTCTGAGCCGTTAGTTGTCGCACTAACGGTTGTTTCTCGCGTTTCGTTTGCCACTGTGGGCGAGACGATCTGAACTGCCGGTGCGGCAGCGCCAACGTCTTCAGGTTTGCGCTCTGGATTCCCATCTGTAACGTGCAGCACTTTCACGTGGGCGGCGGTTGGCTGCTCGGTTGCGCCGTTCGCCTCGATGGCGACATCGGCGCTTTTGGTTTCGGGCGTGGAAGTAGCAAACAGAACACACAGCCCCCATAGCAAAGGCACGCCGCTCATGCTGCGGAGCATCGTTGTGGAGCCAAGGATCTGCAATGACAGAAGATTCTGGTTGTACCGAATGTTGAAAACAGTCAAAGATGACAACCGGTGTAATCTGTTGAAACAATCTTCACCTCACACTTTCCTTAATTTTTACTAGAAGAGCTCCTTTAAATGTACAGGTATATGCAAAATAAAAGTATTTGTCTTGTAGCAGACTGTGCTTCAACAACTTTGTAAACGTTAATGCTAAAACTTGGCGTTAAAAGGAGGAAATGATGTAATTACATCATCTAACATTAAATCCATACGTTTTCTTGAGACGTATTTCTCAGATACTCGTCTTACCTTTCTGTGCTGATGAAGCAAAGCAACGTATTTGAGCTTACAATTGAATTCAGCTCATTTCAGCCTCTCTGGAAGAACATCCTCGTGCCGCCGACATCCGTCTGCTGCTCTGCTCGACACAAGAAACAGGAAACGTTCACACTTTTAAGAAAGAAGCATGACGTGTATCGACATTTCAGATCGCTCGGATGCAGAGACACTTCCCTTTGAATCACACAGCGGCGAATAAACTCGTCTGAACGCTCTGAAGTCATTTTAAATTTCAGGAACGAATGAGTTTATTTATAGGTTTGTTTTTAACCTTGCAGGTGTAAGAGCTCTGACTCGTTTGTGTGGAGCATTTTTTGCTTTATTTAAAGCAGCGGGAAGTGTTCAGTTCTGTAAAACAGTCTGAAACTTCTCAAACGATCCCGTTTCTGCAACCGATTTAAGGCTGCATGGACGAAAAGCAGCAAACGACAAATAAAAAATGAACCACAGTGATCGAGAATCATAAGAACAGTTTGTAGTAAGTGACTGAACTAATTTAAAAGTCCACGCTGAGATGAAGAGAGGAGCAGCAGAGGAGACTGAGACTCTGTGGAAACGAGATGTGTGGAAATCAAACCGTCACTTCCTGCGCTGGTGACTCACACGGACATGCGGTTTTAAACTGATCCACAACAAAGTTGTTGTTTTTAAGGTTGCCATGCTCAGGGCCCAGAGTTTGGATTTTACATGCGAGTCATATAATTTATGTTTACCTTGATATGCGTGATTATTGGTTGTTGCTTTGATTGTGAGCTGCGGGTTTTGCAGTTCATTAGAGCGCTCATTAAATGTCAACGTTAAAAAATAAAATGTATGGAGATATTAATATATATTTAAATGCTAAATGTGTTTTTTCTCTTTGGGCCAGACAACAAACAACATAATTTCTCGTTCTAAATTCTTTTTTAACATGTAAAATTCAGATGTCCTAATAATACAAATTAATGTTTTAATGTAAATTGAAGTTTTGACATCATTTGCCTGTACAGGCATTTATATAAAAATATTTTGTCGTGGAGAAAAATGAAGTTCAGTTTAATTTTAAAGAGAAGCTTCTTCCTTCCAACTTTTATAATTTATTTCATAGTTGTGACATGAACTTTAACCTTAAACCTGCAGAGTCTGACACGAGCCTCTCGGCTTCGTTGCTATTTTTCTAAGCACTGTACAGTCTTGACTTTGGGGTGACTTCACTTCACTGGGACGTCCACTCCATGGAAAACTGGCAGCCGTCTTAAATTCTACTTGTGCATAGTTTTGCTCTCTGTGTTGCAATGGGCTCCAAATTGGTTGGAAATGACCTTTAACCCTTCGCAGGTTGATGAGATGCAGCAGTGTCAGTCTTGCTGATGTCTTTCCAATTTGGCATTGTGTTAATGCACACCTGTTTGCTCAAGACCACAAACTCCTACATCTATAGAGGTGGTGACACTGATGACGAGCTTTCCCTCTTTAGATCTAGAAAGTAGAATCAGCTGTTTTAGAGCTTCTATCTGAATAACTTTAAGATCTTTTTTTTTAATTATGCATTAATCCTAAGAATTCAAGACCAAACTTTTTCTCTGCAACTGTATGTTGAATTTATAGCAGCGCTGAAGAAAAAAATTTATACTAAAAGCGTCAAACTTTACTGTTAAAAAAGAACTTATCATTCAAAACAGTCCCTTTATTATTATATCACTTTACAATAAGGCTCCTCTTATAGATACCTAATAGTTTATGGATATTAATTCCTCTATAAACACTTTATAAATCATTAACTGCTTATTATGCATTAATTAAGGGTGATGACGAGACAAAACTGAGCAGTTTCTTGCCAAATAGTGAGCCAAAGCCATTATTTTATTTAGAGTTGTTATATTAGACATGAAACTGGCCCAGATGACATGATTTAATCTCGTTTTGTTATCTACCTGGATAATTGAGCTTACAAACCTTTTTACTACCTTGTAAGCACAATAAGCATTTGTAAACCTATTTTTTATTTAGGATTTTACTTTATCACTGCATTATAAGCATCTACAACTAATATATCCTTTAAAATAGGGTTTACAAATGATACTTAGTCTGAAATGTTTAATATAACAGCTATAGATGAAATATTTGGCAAGAAACTGGTCAGTTTTGTCCGTCACTCTTAATTAATGCGTAATAAACAATTATTAATATTTATAAAGTGTTTATAGAGGAATTAATAACGTATCTATAAACTTATTAGTAGCCATCTATATGGGGAGCTTTATTGTAGTGGTATCATTATTATTATGTTGGGAATTTTAAATACAGTATTCTGTTTTGTATTTGTAATGAAATAAATCAAGTCATAAATTATAATATTTTTAAAATTACTGTAATGTTTGTATGTCAATGCTTTTCAGCCTGAACTGTTACTTTGTGACGTTTCATATCTTGATCAGATGGCAGAAGTGAAATTGTGGACATGTTGACACACACAAGATCTGAATTAAAAAAAAAAAAAAAAGTGTTTTTGTTTGTAAAATCTTTATTATGTGCACAGAACTGTTTGTCATGGGTTCAGTGGAACACAACTGGTCCCTTCCCAACACCTAAATGCACCGGAGGAGGGCAGGTAACTTTAGTTTGACCCTGAACAGTGACGAGAGGCACCACGACATGTTCACAACATTTACACCAGAACGATGTAACCCTCAGGTGGGAAATTAAACCCAAACTGGTCGATTTGACGCCCGGGACAAAACGTTTGAAGATTTATTCCACATTCGTAAATCTGACAGATGAGCAAACTGGTGGGAAGAAAAACAGTTCAACATTAAAAAAAAATAAAAAAAATCCAGCTTGATTAATATTGTTCTACCCAGTTGTGACTGGAATGTACAACATATGGCGGAGGGAAGAACAAATAAAAAGCAGTGCTTAAAACGGTGCACAATCCATGTTTGGCAACACAGTCAGAACAATGGGAATACTGATGCTACAGTTTCTGAACCGTAAAGTACAAACTTCACATAAGAATGTTTGACCACAACTTGAAAAATAAAACAAGTTTAAGACTTAAAATGTCTTTCCTTCACACGAGCTCAGAGTTTTTCCTTCACGGTGCGTTTCAGGGTGGAGAGTGAATCAAGAGGGCTGATGAGCAACGATAAAGTTCATCTTGGAATGTGGGCTCGGTCTCGTCACAGGGATGAAACCGAGCTCGCCGAATCTTCAGAATTTGGCCACGTCTGACTCGGTTACAGCCGGCTGTCTCCCAAACCGGGCCCTGCGTCTCACATCTTGGCAACCTGCTCTTCCAGTCTGGCAATCCGACGGTCTTGAAGGATGACACGGTCCCTGAGTGACTTGAACTCTCGGAGCACCTCTTCCAGTTTGTCTTCTATTTTCTGGCAGAAAAACAAACAAAAAAAAAAAACTAAGTTATTTTACTGCTTAAGATTTAGAAAACACACTTTTGAAACTGTTCATGGGGAAAGCGATCCAACAGGACTCGAGTTGTGTTTTTGTTAATACCGTATTTTTCGCCGTATAAGTTGCACCTTTTTGCATAAATTTGCAAGTCCTGCGACTTATACCCCGCCCCCCATATTTATAAACCAATTTTTGGCTGAGATATGATGATTTCATTCATTCTGACAAGAAAAATATTGAACACTACCATTTTTAGCTGCTAGAGGGCACTCGACTATTAAGGTAAGCCAAGTGTCTTTAATAGGTAAAGGTGGCTATTAATGAGACACTTGGCTTGCCATACAAAGCCACGTTCATCTCACTCCAGAACTCGGCGCAAACGTCAAATCAGTTGCATTTCTCCGCCGCTCAAGTGAAATGCAGCTGATTTGACCATTCAAGTGCATTTATTACGGAAAAGTTCAACTGAGACACAACTTTGCTATAATTTCAAGCAAACAAATAATTGTTTTTCAGTGTTAATTTTGTTAAATTCTTGTCAAAGTCCTCTCGTGCACGTTCCCGCGGCCACCATTTGGCAGCCAATTGATTTTTGGCACACAGGCCAATGTGTCCAGGTGGTCAGCAGTGACGCATAATAGATGCGACTAATACGGCAAAGTGACGTATTTATGTTTTTTCCACTTGATTAGACATATTTGGACTATAGTGACTTATTCGGCGGCAAGTACGCTACTTTTCCTGTTTTAAGTCAAACCCAAAAGTATGTGCTGATTCCAAACGTTCTTAAACAAAAATAATTGCTATGAGCAGAGGAAAAAGTCATTAAAAAATAATCTAAAACTAAAAGTTTATGAGGTACTTTCTTCAAAAACACTCACTACTGAGGATTGTGGCGGAGCACGCTTCTGGATCGTGGGGACGCTTTCTGCCTTTGGCGCCGGCTTGCTCTCCAGGATGTTCTTCTTGACCACTTTCAGGTCCCGGTTCTTCGTGGAGACGTAGCCGTCTTTGAGCGAGATCAGGATGGGGCCTCCGTTCTTGCCTGCGAACCACTCCTCGGCCTCCAGGGCGGGGTCTGGGCCGGCCGTGTCTGGATACAGGTCGTCCTGGAACAGGTCCGACTGGGCACGAGGAACGCGAGAAAGAAGACAAAGATGAGGCGCGGACACGGGACTGCCATGTGGCGAACACAGCCGTAATGCCGGATAAACACTGACCTTACGCGGGACTGTCATGATAATTGGCTCACATTTTCTCTCGTGCAATTTGTAAAACCTAGAGATGATAAACATGATAAATTATTTGTTTGATCTGAAGCATTTAGCAAAAATAAACACAATAAACAGCAAGCCAGAACTAAATATGTGATTTAAATATACATCAACTTGAGCAATAAATGAAGGTGCAGCAAAGCTGTAGATACTACACACCTACTGTGGAAATAAATCTATTATCAGGCTTCACTTTTTTTTTTTTTAGCTCTTCTTTTTCTGTTATTGTAAACGATGACATGAAGATAGTCATAACTACTTCAAAACAACAAGCCTATTACTTTAAGCTACTTTATTTCTTTAAATTGTGTTTCTACAAGATGTTTATAGATAGGATCTGTTCTTAGCGCTTCTGTATTTTAGCTTAGCTATTGTTATTAAAAACACAAAGAAATAGCATCATTTTTTATGATTATTCCTAATTCAGACCATGGAAAAAACAAATTGGTCAGAAAACTGGAAGCCTGGGAGAAAGCAGTAAATAAAAAACAGCGTTGTCTCAGTAGTACCTTGCGATTTCACATTTATTGACATCCAGACCTCTCTTGGGCATATAACCCATTCCTCTCTGGGGTTCCTTGGTTGAGAAGGTGTTGAGGTAGTGAACAAACGGGGCCTCGTCAGTGATCTCAAAGTACCGAATGCTGCTGTCACCCTGAAGACACGGTTCGAGTTTTTAATCTAACGTTTGAAAAGAGAAATTTATAATCTGTTTTTACAGTTTACCTTCCCACACAGGTAGACTATGTTGGTGTCAGGGTCATAAAAGGGCAGCAGAACTCCATTACTGGTGTCCATCTCTTGAACGCATATCGGCTCGTCCATGTTGTCCTGCAGACACAAAATTACACATTGAGCCTGCAGCTGATTGATGGAGAACTAAGAAGCCTCTGGGTAAATGTTACTTTGGATTCATCGCCCCCATCTGGACATGAGAAGGAAAACGATGCAGGACTGTTAACGCATGATCCAAATGTCACGTTGTCAGGGTTTTTCAAGGTTCCCTTCAGCGACCTGAGACGTTCCTTCACACTTTCCGTAGGTTTGTATTTCTGTAGACTTTGCCTCAGGGGAATTTTGGACAACTCACCATAGCGTGACGTTAAAACTTAAGATTGTCTGGGAAGTTCCAGATGGAAAGAGCAACCAACACAAACGTTACGACAAAATCCAATGTCCACAGAAGTTTAAACACATTTTTCTGGCGAGTTGTGACTAGAGCTGTATGTGGTTGTTCTTCCAGCTGGATGATGGAAGATCATGTCCAAACATCAAATTTGAATCTAATTCTGTAGACTTTGTGCTATTATTATTATTATTACATATTACCGTAATTTCCGCCGTACATGTTGCACCACCCTATAAGTCGCATCAGTCCGAAAATGTCTAATAAAGTGGAAAAATCCATAAATACGTTGCTTCGCCGTATACGTCGCATCTATTATGCGTCACTGCTGACAACCCAGAAACGCGGGCCGGTGTGCAAGAAAACCAATAGGCTGCCAAATAGTGGCCGCGGTAGCGTGCACGGGAGAACTTTGACAAGAATTTAACAAGAGTAACACTCTAAAACGTTTCGGCCTATAAGTTGCAGGGCATGTACATTTTGCAAAAAAATGCAACTTATAGGCTGAAAAATACGGTACTATTATTCATAAATTCAAATGGTCAGCTCATTCAGGAGGTGGGGACTGTGACTTTTTGTTTTAGTAACTTGTCTTATTTTCCAAGTACTGTATTTAACTTGATTTATAAATATAGACATTTGAAATATTTTCCATTTCTTCAAAAATATTGTTTTCTTTGAGATCTGCTTCTGAAAACTTTCTTCACTTTTACTACTTCCAGCAAACATTTAGCTCCTTTTAGCTTTGGTTCTGCTTATTTTAGCTTTAACAACTCAGTTTTAGCTTGTCCAGTCATTTTAGCAGCCTTGGGTTCTGTCAGTGTGTTTGACTTGAGACTAATAGGAGTGACTTACAGATTTCCACAGGGCTAGCTGGCGCTCGCTCATGCGGCTGAACCCAGTGGTGAAAATGTTTCCATCTGCTAAAAAGATCGCCCTCATGGGTCGAGCTCCCTCGTGGGCTTTGTCTTTCTCCTAAAAACAGACACAAACTTTGTCAGAAATGTTTTATTGGTGTCTTGCTCTGCGCTTCTGTGAGAAATATTACACCTGTGAAGCGCTCTAATCAAAACTCATTACAGCTTTTACTTACCGCCACAATCTTCTTTTTACGAGGGTCGATGACGCGGACCTTTTTGTCCTTGCAGGCGGTGCACAGCAGGCTGCCACTGCGACTCCAGCTGACACTAAAGATAACATCGGGGTGCATGTCTTCCAGGTTGATCATGGCCTCTCCCGTCCCCACATTCCAGACGATGATCTGGTTGTCGCACCCTAAAATGGACGTGCACAGTTTGAGTGCAAACCCCCACCCCCGCTCCTCTCTGGCTGGGTTTATTCTCAGAGCTTTGCTTCACACGAAACAACAGAAGGCAATCGCAGAATTGGTCCTATTTTGAGTTCATGTGCGTGCAGTAAGCGGAACGTAGGCTGACGCCTTCTGCAGAAAGCAGAAATACCCCTTCAGGGGTTTGGATGCACCGGAGGTTCCAGCGAAACGGTTACCTGCACTGAGGAGAACGTTGCGGGCGGTCGGATGCCAAGACACAATGCCGACCCTTTTGGAGTGACCCTCCAACGCCACCACAGGCTCTGACAGGGCCGTCTCCAGTCCGTTCTCGGGTATCTGCCAGACCTAGGACAGAAAAAAAAGAAACTACTGAGAGTGAATCCTTTATGGTGGTGGGCGATTAAAAAAGTGCACGTCGTCTGTGCCTACAGCCACAGTGAAATACCTCTTACCATGACGGTGCAGTCCTCTGAGCCGCTAGCAATGACTTGATCATTGTGAGGACACCACTCGATGTCCAACACCGGGCCCGTGTGTCCACACACTGTTGGGTACACCTTGTCTATACGGCCGGTCTAAGAGATACAAGAGGATGAAGCAAAGTAATAAACCCTATAAATGGCATCTGTTACAGATATGAAAATACAGACTACAGTCGCTCTAATCAGTCTTTTTTCAAGCTGCAGGACATTTCTCATTACTCTGTTCACTGTGGTAAACTCTTAGTTCACTGTTATATCACTAAAGCACAAGTGGATTTGGACTGTACAAGTGTGTATTTTATTAAATTATTGAACCTCTTAAAACTGCTGGCACAGCCCTATAGAACCTCACTGACTTATACAGGGAGAGGTCAGCGAACAAAGCCAGGCTGGTTCTGGCAGATCCTGTTCATCCACTCCATGGTGAGTTCAGGTTGCTTCCAGGCATCTGCAGCCCAGATGCAGGACGAACAGACTGAAAAATTAATTTATCCCTGTAACGATGGGGTTTCTCAATGAATAGTGATGATTTCTGTGCTTTTTTTGATGTCTTTTATAAATGTTTTGTGTGACTACTGACTGAAACAAATTGCCCCTTGGGGATAATAAATATTCTTGAACTTGAACTTAAATATATTGCTTGTGGTACTGAAACATAAAATAAAGTTTTATTGATTCAGACTGCTCCTGACAATCTTAAACACTTTAAACTAAAATAATGCATAAAGTTAATGTCCAGTACGGTGGCCCTGCGGTGTCAATGAACAACATTTGACAAAACAAGAACACAACATTTGAAAAACCGGTATTACATTTGAAAAAACAGAATCATTCAAAAATTATACAATTTCCATTTTTTCTAATGTGATTCTGTTTTTTCAAATGTGATTTTTTTTTATTCCGTTTTCAGTTCCATTTTTTTTAATGTGATTCCATTTTTTCTAATGTGGTTCCGTTTTTTCAAATGTGATTTTGTTTTTCTGTTTTTTAATTCCATTTTTAATGCGATTCCATTTTTTTCTAATGTGATTCTGTTTTTTCAAATGTGATTTTGTTTTTTCTAATGTGATTCTGTTTTTTTATTAATTTTTTTCTAATGTGAGTCCGTTTTTTCAAATGTGATTTTGTTTTTTCTAATGTGATTCTGTTTTTTATTAATTTTTTTCTAATGTGAGTCAGTTTTTTCAAATGTGATTTTGTTTTTTCTAATGTGATTTTGTTTTTTCAAATGTGATTTTGTTTTTTCTAATGTGATTCTGTTTTTTATTCATTTTTTTCTAATGTGAGTTAGTTTTTTCAAATGTGATTTTGTTTTTTCTAATGTGATTCTGTTTTTTCAAATGTGATTTTGTTTTTTCTAATGTGATTCTGTTTTTTATTAATTTTTTTCTAATGTGAGTCTGTTTTTTTCTAATGCGATTCCGTTTTTTTAATTCAACATTTTTTATGTGATTCCATTTTTTTCCTAATGTGTTTTTTTTTTTTTTTTTTCAAATGTGATTCCAGCCACTTCCGCTTTGGCTTAACTTAATTCCATTTTTTTCAAATGTTGTTCATTTACACCTTAGGGCCACTGTATTCCAGCCAGTGGGCTTATTATAAATGCCTAAATTAATATTTAATTAATTGTTTATGGTGATATAATGAGTTTAATCAATCTTTGAAACATTAAATATAATTTTTTTTAAGTTCAGAGATGTTTAATGTAAAAAAAAAATAATAATAATGTTCACCAAACATATTAACGCCTCTTTTATATTGTTTTAATTTCTAAGAGCATTGATTGGTTGAGAGAGAAATGGTCTGATATGATGGGATGAGTAGGTTTTCTATCAGCATCATTCAGAGTAAAGTAACTTTAACATGATGTAAAAAATATTTCTCATTCTACCAGGTTTAAATGTTATTTATTTATTATTTTTACAACCCGCATACGCTTCGGGGACCAGCAGGCACCACACAGAAAAACCAGCCTGCAAAATTGATTTGCCACATGCTCTGAATTTATGACACTGTTACAAACATTTTCCTCTGGGTGTCCTTCACAGCTGCAGGATTCAATTTGTAATTAACATGTTATTGTTAGACAGTTTTATAGTTTCTTTCACTTTGTTTAGTTCCAAACCTAAATTAACCCGATTACTGATAACATTTAGAATATTAACAGAAATAAAGTTGCTAAAACGCTATAAAAATAAAGATAGGATTTTTTTATGTACAGTACCACAGAAGCCAGTTCAAAAACTTTGAAGCAGGTTAGATGGAAAATCAGAGGATTCTCAGGTTGTGCCAAAAAAAATTACTAATGTCAACAGGGTACAGCCTCCGGGGTCCATGAGAGTAGTGTGTACAAGGTTTCAAGACAATCCATCAAATATCTGTTCAGATATTCCACTCAGGACAAAAACACCAAATGGACTGAAGCGGTTCAAAATAAAGTGATTCTTCAAGTTGCTACCACGGTTTAAACTACTTTTTTTTTTTTTTTAAATCCTCATTACTGTCTTAAATATTGCAAAACAGAGCTTTAACATTTTAAAGGAAGCACTTTTTAAGTTTCAGTGGTAACTGTTTATATGAAATAATCATAATAAAAATGAATACCGTATTTTTCGGACTATAAAGCGCACTTAAAATCCTTGAATTTTCTCAAGAATCAACAGTGAGCTTTATAATCTGGTGCGCCTTATGTATTACTTCCGGTTGTGCTTACTGACCTCGAACCCGGGGGGGGGGG
>JARVLU010000528.1:18478821-18491073 GCA_031762415.1 Simpsonichthys santanae | reverse complement strand
CCCCACCTCCGGGCCTGGCTCCAGAGTGGGGCCCCGGTGACCCGCGTCCGGGCGAGGGAACACTGATTCCATTTATTTTAATCATCATAGGGGTCTTTGACGGTCAAATCAGCTGCATTTCGCCGGGGCGGCACAACTAAATGAAGCCGATTCAGTTGATCCATTCAGATGAAGGTGGCAGGCTATGGCAAGCCGATTGTGTCATTAATAGACAGTTTTACATATTAATTCAATTCAGTTTATTTATATAGCGCCAAGTCACAACAGACGTGGTCTCAGGGCACTGAACAGAAAAATTCATATTTTAAAATAATTAACAGAAACATTCCTATTTAAAAACAATAATTTGACATTACTGTATTTATCTGAGGAGCAGACTGCTTTGAGTTCAACTCAGAGCTTTACATGATGCAACGGCATGCCTTACTACTCGACTGCCATCTAGTGGCTGAAAATGGTTCAATCAGAATGAATGAAAACGGTCACATTTCAGCCAAAAATTGGTTTATAAATATGGGAAAAGAGACAAATAAGTCACTTTGGCCTATAAGTCGCAGGGCATGCAAATTATGCAAACAACCGCGACTTATACGGCAAAAAATACGGCAGTTGAAAGTAGTCAACCTAAATACAAAGCGGGAAATGATCTGTTTGCATCTGATCGTATACAAAGCAGATGTGGGACATTTTTATGTGTTACCTTGTGTAAAGGAAGGACAAGAAAGGCTCCTCCTCCGCTCGCTTCGATGATGATGGCGACGAACTTGGGGTTGACGGCACAGAAGGAGCTGTCCCACGTGACCCTGGACACGCGGATGTCATCGTAACACTGGTCGTTCCTCACAGCCTGGCCGAACACGTGACGGAACTTGCTCTGTCGCACAACTCGCCGCGACATATCTGTGGAGGGAAACAGAAGCGCGGCAAGTCAGTCGTCGCGTTATAGGAAACACATACGACACCTAATAATAGGCACCTCTTAACCCCATAGTGAGGCTTTAGTGCCAGGAAAGTCCCCGCTTTCTGATAATTCCCCTATTATTTGTGTCTGAGGTTTTCCCTTTATGCTAAATCACTGTATTTTCTCCTCCATGTCTGTTCCTACAAATGTCTAAGCTCCCTGATGTGAACATGACAATGATGAAAGTCCCAGTCCTGTGTAGGTTGTTGGCTTGCAGCAGACTGGTTTTAGTTAAATTGGCTTTGTTTCCCCCCCTGTCTTGTGTATCAATTAAGAAATTTGAGATTAAAAACATATAAACCTGTGCAGCTTTGGCTACATAAAAGCCATTTCAATGCAGTTTAGAAATGTATAGAAATAGAAATGTACTTTTCCAGTTTAAATGAGATGCAGGACCCAAAAGGCTGCAGACTGTCATAACGGACGTTATCATTTGAAACTGCTGCATCAGTTCCTGTGAATGCACCACAGATGGCCTGTTACTGCTGCGACGTTCTGGAAATCTCAAACGCTGATCCACATTTAAGGATCGGATTTCAGCTTGGCGTATCCATCGGCACAGTCCCCTGTTTAATATTTAATTGTCTTAAAAAGATGCTTCATTTAGTGAAGACGATAGTTTTCACACACTGCATTATTACACGTCTAGGTCGAATTTTGAAAGATAAACAGCTAAGATTTTAGAGCAAAATAACTTATTTTGACACCGTGATCATGGTTTTAGTTTTATGCTTTGGAGTGTAGTTTTGCAGAATAAGCAGTTTCTCAGATTGATCGAGGCCGCCAGCAGTTTGGTACAAATTGCACTTTTTCCCAGCCAGCTGAACAGGTTTGTCATCAGAGCAGACCACCCGCTTCTTTATATTCAGTCATACGGTTCTGAAAATGGAAATAAACACCATTGTCAGGATAAGCAGCTTTTACAAAGTGCAAAAAACTGAACTAAACTTGCATCAGTGGAACTGTCGGAGTGTAATTTTCATTTAAAAATGTGATTTAATAAAAGCGCCATGCTGCATTTATTTTGACAAGACTCCTGTACTGTTTAAAATATTTATATGAGCATCATTTGCCCACATGCACGTCAATCAGAGCCTTTTTTAGACTTTATGTCATGAGTGTGTGGGTGTGTGCAGCCTGATTGACACTACTTTAGTTTCCCACATCAGGTGGCAGTGTGTCGTCGTGTGCATGTCTATTTTAGGAAACATCTCATGAACCACTGAATAACCATTATTGATTCTTGCAGGAACTAGTGATTATTGAATATACATCTACACCTGATTAACTTTTGGAGCCAATTCAATTCACAATGGCCGCCACAGCTAAGTGACATTAACCAACATTCCATTTCACAGACATTGAGCTAAAATTTGGTGTAGTAGCTTGATGTTTGTTTCAATACAACTCAGCCATTTCTCATTATAATATGAACATAGTCTAACATCTCTGGCATGAAAGGTGCCGGACATCATGCATTCCTTCAAGGAACAGTACAGTAGTCCTTTATTTACTGATTTAATAGTTGCAGACAACTTTACAATAATCTGAGATGTTGACGTGTGTCACGTTGCTGCAGGGCCGCCTGATGTCTGAACAGCAAACGACGAGGAGAGCAGATTAGAAAACCCTGTTCTCACATATAAACTCATTATATGCACAAAATGCCCTTTTCTCTCAAATGGTGGTCATAAATGTGTGTATATCTGTTGGGATCACTTTTCTTTGCTGAGATAATCCATCCACCTCACAGGTGTATCTTAGTCTGACCAGAATAAGACCATTCTAAAATGTGCAGTTAATGGGTCAGTAAACCAATTGGTATCTGGTGTGAGCACCATTTGCCTCACAGTGCAACACATCTCCTTCTCAGGATGTTGTGGCCTGTGGGATGTTGTCAGGATCTGGAGCACGCTGCTGTATACATTGATCCAGAGCATCTCAAACATGCTCAGTGGGTGACATGTTCAGTGAGTATGCTGGTCCTGGATGTTTTCAGCTTCCAGGAATTGCATACAGATCCCTGCAACATGAGGTGATGGTCGTGGACGAATGGCATAACAATGGAAATCGGGATCTCGTCATAGTATCTCTGTGCATTCAAAATGCCATCACTAAAATGCAGCTGCCCATACGATAACCCCACTGCCACCATGGGGTCTTCAGCAAACCCACGACACAATACACACAGTCCGCCATCAGCCATGTACAGTGAAAGCCAGGATTCATCCATGAAGAGAACACCTCTCCAAAGTGTCATACACCATTAAATGCCAGCATTTGACCACTCAAGTCAATTACGGCGATGAACCGCGGTCAGGTGGAGACCCCGATGAAGATGACGAGCATGCAGATGATCTTCTGAGATGGTTTCTGACAGTTTGCGCAGAAATTCTTTGGTTATGCAAACTGACGGTTGCAGCGGCTGCCCGGGAGGCTGGTGTCAGACGATCTCGGAGGTGAAGATGCTGGATGTGGAGGTCCTGGGCTGGTGTGGTTACATGTAGTCTGCGGTTATGAGGCCAATTGTATGCACCGCCAAATTCTCTGAAATGTCTTGGGAGACGACTTATTGTAGAGAAATGAACTTTCAATTCAAGGCCAACAGCTCTGGTGGACATTCTTGCACGCTCCCTCAAAACATGACATCTGTGGCATTGTGCTGTGTGATAAAACTGCACATTTCAGAGTGGCCTTTTATTGTGGTCAACCTAACACACCTGTATCATGCTGTCTAATCAGAATACAGTATTTCTTGATGTGCCACAATTGTGACGTCAATGAATGGATTATCTAAGCAAAGTAGAAGTGCTCATCAACACAGATTTATATAAAATTATGACCAATATTTGAGAGTACATAGAAAAAAAATCTCCTATGTTTAAGATCAGCTCATGAAAAGTAGAAGCAAAAACAAATGTTTATATTTTTGTTCAGTGTATCTTCAGAGAACACACACAAAAAAAAAGGTTAAATCATTTCATCTGGACCAGTTTATTTAAGGGAGAAACGTTTCGTCTTCCATCCGGAAAACTTCATCAGTCTGTGGCCTGCCAACCAGATCTTTCCCATTGAATCTAGGAAACACTGGAATCTCAGAAGCTGGTTTTTAACACGTGCAAAAGGACCCATCTGTCCCAAACACTCAATCATCTTGATTCATCTCCAGAAGGCCGATGCTACTCACAGAAACAGCCTGAAGACACCAAGGCCAAAATGGTTCAGAAAAAAGATTTGTAGGCTCAATCATCCAGGTAGATAACACAAAAAAGGTTATCTACCTGGATGATTGAGCCTAAACCTTTATCTTCAGAGAAGTTGAGTTACTGAAGTCTTTATTTGGTACCATGTTAAAAATGCTGCTCAATGCACAATCACAAAACATGATGGCTAAATCAGACAAAATATCTCCTTCCTGATTGTTTATGCCTTTATCAAAGTTTTGTTTTATTCACTGCAACATTCTCATTCATTTGTTTGCGTTTACATTTAATTTTGGCCAAATTATTTTATACTCAGTGTTGTGCACATCTTTGGTACATTGTGTCACATTTGGGGAACTCAGTGTCAATAAATCATCTTAAATCTCTTTATTATCACTTTACATTTGTCTGAGCTCTGGTATGTGAAAAAGACCCAAATGGCACAGTACAGCGCAAGGATTCATGAGTGAGGAGGAGCAAGATCCGTAAGGGGAGCTTGATCTAATGTGAGCAGTCAGAAATCATGCAGGGGGGCATGGTTTGGCGGACATGATGGTTGTGTGCATCTCTTAAGGCAAGACAATTTACCATATAATTAGACAAGATCCTCAGAAAATATGCATGAAACCATTTTAGATGTAATTATTAATGGCCTGCAACAGTATAATTACAACTCTTCCTAGCCACAATGTTAATTCTAAATAAAAATACTGATTCTAGTTATTTTTAATATATATAAATTAGTTGGGATGACAATTTAACATAAAATATGCGGCTACGGTACAGATATCTGGAATGCATAAAACAAAATCTGTTTTGTATCTATCCACAATGTCTATTCTAGAGAGGAAGTACACGTGGATAACGAGCAGATTTGAAGAATTCCCATTCGTGTGAATTGGGCTATAGATTTATCCTAAGAAGAATAATGTTTGAGATATCCAACAGGAAGAAAGTCCTTCGGAGTGGGGGGAATCAGAAATACATTTTTTGTTTAACCTACGATGTGAAAAAGTCACTGAAACTTTTAACAGTGTTAAGGTATCTTAAACTTGGCCTTTAATACCAATGTCTCACTTATGGGTATTTTTAATTAAATGCATCCTAACAAGTAATTTGTTTTGGATCATTTAACTTTTATTATTACGAATTAAATTCAAGTCAATTAAATTATTAATTGGAGGGTTGTATTTCCAGATGTTACAAATAAATAAAGCCCAGTTAATAAATGCTTGTTAATTCTCAAATACAGTCTAAAAAAAATAACTTCTAAAACTATATTTTTGTCTAAAACTGCTATTAAGGATGTCTAAAAACTTTTCAAAGGTGTGGTTAATTATATGCTACATTCATCTGCCGTACATCGTTTGTTTCATGCGCTCGAGCTCACCGCTAAACAATAGCGAGCGATGCTAATATCATTAGCTAATGTTTCCAGAGCCCTCTCCTTTAACATGCGCACGATATGAACTATATGACCAACATCACTTTGTTCAATAGCGTTTTTTAAAACGCACATTGTGGGGAAAATACGCAGCTTTAACGTTGTGAAGCTAAGAATGCCAGTTCAAACTAAGCTAGCCTAGCTAACGCTAAAAGCTATGGAAGCAGGGGGTGATTTGGTGTTATGATGCGCACAAACCAGATGTTACCGCCTGGAAACATTGGAAAAGAAAAGGCTTCTTCACGCTAACAGTTGAGCAACCATGCGTGATTTAAATTTTATTTTGTAGGTAGATTTAAAGACCGGGTTTTGCAGCACTGCCTGCAGTTGGGGTGCCTTTTCTGGAACGGAAGAGGATGCTTGCACGACACCGGGTTACACCGAGGACGGTCCCGTTAACTGACCGATTAGGTTTTACTGAACAGGGGCGGATTTTTAAACTATCGCACTAGTTATACTATTCAGACGTTGATGTCCTTTTAATATATAGACTATTTGGCACAAACTGGGCTATATTTCTTATTTTTACCTTAGCAGTGCGTTTCGCATCCATCTAAACTGCTGAGGGTTAGCATGCAGCTAACTATTAGCCACCGTGGACCACTGCCAGCTGACGCAAGTGCAGAAATGTCCAACCGAGGTTTTCATCTCCTCTTCATGAACCCATCCAGCGGAGCTTACATGGATGCTGCAACCCCCCGGCAGATCAAATGCAAAAGACATCATCCAAGCTTTCTTACCTCCTAAAAAAATCAATGCAAGTTTGTTTTTTTCCTACGCTCGGGCTGTGGATCTCAACACATGAATCTGGCGGTTAAGGCGCGCCCTTATCCTGCAGGACGTTGTCTCCACGAAAATAAAAATAAAAGTCCAGCTGCAGTTTTCTTATTTCCCCTCTGGACTCCTAACCTGCGACCAGAGGCAGTGGTTTAAATCCACTTCCATGTACCAGTTGGTAAACAAAGCATCTCCTGGCCGCTCCTCACCTGCGGAAGCCTGGCTGTACTCTGTCTATTCTCAATCCCGTTAATAAATTCAGGAGAAAGGCATGGGCGACTGGCTACTGCACATGCGCAGAACACGAGCCAGATTTGATTTTCCCTGTGAACTGAGTGCGGGGGGGAAAGGTGGATTTATCAGCTCCCCTCCCTTGCCCCACTGTCCTACAACAATGACAAGTTTTTCTTAGTATGTTAATAGTATTTTTAATGTTTTTCTTAGTATCTTAGTAGTATTTTTTAATGTTTTTCTTTGTATGTTAGAAGTATTTTTAAATATGTTTTTCTGAGAATGTTAGTAGTAATTTTAATGTTTTTCTTAGTATGTTAGTAGTATTTTTAATTGTTTTTCTTTGTATGATAGTATTTTACAAATGTTTTTCTTAGTATATTAGTAGTATAATCTGTTTTTATTAGTATTTTAGTAGTATTTTTTAATGTTGTTCTTTGTATGTTAGTAGTATTTTTAAATATGTTTTTCTTTGTATGCTAGTAGTATTTTTATATGTTTTTCTTAGTATGTTAGCAGTATTTTTAGCATGTTTTTAGCATTTTTGCAGCATGATTTGATATTTCTTTTTTTTTTGTTTGTTTGTTTTTTTGCGACTCGAGACGGTTCTTCTTGTCCTAAACATTTCATTCCATTTTAGTCCTTGTATTGATTTTGCACATGACAAATAAAATGACAAATAAATCAAACCTTCTCTCATAATTTCTCTTACACATGTTCATGTCATTTTGCAGTCAAGGTTCAAGTTTCTTTATTGTCATTCGCATCACATGTGGTACATGAGGAAGAACGAAATTGTGTTCTCAACATTGCATTTACACCTAAAATTAGCAAAAATATAAAGTATTAAAAAAAGCAAACAGTATATAATCCAAGATATACGCTAAACAATAATAATACTCTATAACATAATACTGTATGTTGTATTAAAAACCAGCTTGAACATTACAGTCAACAAAAATAGCTAATTACCTTTAAATCAAAGTTTTCCAACAAAATAATCCTGTTTTTATAACTTATACATGTATATGTACATACATTTGAAATCACCATTTTTCTCTGCTGGCTGCTGTACCATTTGGAAATCCCTTTGCATAATCTTTGTTATAATATAATGTTAATGAAGCATAGCTACGGCTGGAATTCCAATGATGATCAAAATATAGATCAATAAAATGTAAAATTTTAAAATGACTTTGTATAAACGTTGTTAGCTCAGTGTAAAATTGTCAAATTTCAACCAGCTATGAATTATTTTGAGGCTTTTAAGATGGAGAAGTAACAACTTAGTATAAAAAAATCTCTCATTGTGGCTCATTTTGCCAGCATGTCACATACAGTACTTATAAACTTTACATTTTAATTTAATTTTGGTGTTGCATTTGCATACCTTTTCTCATTTGGGTTGTGTTCTACATTTTTTTGCGCCATCAATCTTTCAGATAGTTCATAGTGTCTTTGTAGCGATTGCATGTCTGTTTGTTGTTCATTTGTCTTGTGGTTTGCTCGTAACTCTCTTGTAATAGTTTCCTGCCACTTTATAGTCATACAGCTTGTTTGTGTCCTTTGCTGTGTTAATTTGGCGATCTGTTTCACTTCTCATTTAGACTGCTTTATGAATTAGTTTAAAAATTGATCTCTGGGATATTAGTACACTGGTTTATAAACTTTGTGGCTGTCGTAAAGTTCTGCAGAGAACACCGTTGAATCAGTTTATGTCAAAAACAAGTCAAAAGTTAACATTTCTTTATAAAAATGTCCTTTTTTGCATCAGCAAAACTTTTATGAAAACGTAGTTGCAAGCTAAGGAGAACGATAACCTGAATATGATTTCATTATCTTTGGAATTTTGCACAAACCATGAAACATGTCTTCTGGAATAACTTTCCTTTAAAGTATGAGTTTGACAAAAAGTCAGTGACAACAACAGGCAACCTACCTTTTCTAGGACGTGGATCTGACTACAACATCTAAATCAAGGTCAAAATCCAATTCTAATTTCTAGGGCAAAGTGGATGCCATCGAAAGGGCTTGGTTGCGCTCGTGTTTAAGTCGGAAATCAATTGTCTCCTTTGACAAACGCACAGAACCAGATTGAGGTGCTTACCTTTCTTTGGAGGTGGCTGAACGTCCGCTGGTCTCTCCTTGCATTTTTTGGGGATGTCAAAGGTGTTCTTCATTTGGGATACTGTCACGCCCTGGGCCTGCTCTGCCAAGCGGACAGGAACTTTAGCCGCCTCAGGTCTTGCTCTCAGCTGCCTTTGCATTTGGTTGGTCTCTTTGACAATTTTTGCCACAGGCTTATAGGAACCCACCTCACTGTCTCTTCCTGCATCTTGGTTGTGATTTGTGTTCTCTTTGGGACGGCCATAGTCACTGTGGTTAACTTTATTGACTTGAATCCGGACTTTTTCAGATAAGAGTCCGGTGGAAGACTCTTTTAGATCTGAAAGGGCAGCTGTTAGGCTTTGAGATTCATTATCAGGTGCTTTCTCAGGGATGGGAACGGTCTCTGTGGAGGCGAGAGCATTTACAGGAGGAGATGACCATTTACGCTTGGATCGTCTGTCTAAGAACACTCGTCTCTGCAGCATGTCCAAGTTTCGAGGCTCCTCCTCTGGAGACAGGTCTGCCATTCGCTCACAGTACTCAAAATCAACCACATCTCCATGTTGGTCATCTAAATGCCGAGAAGACAGACGGTCCCACGCAGCGATGTCAGCTGACAGTCGACGAATGTTGGCTGGTATGGCGTAGGTGCCTCTTTCGTCCCACAGCACGCACATGTCCTGATTCGTTGGGTTGCTGCACGGAAGATCCTTGTTAAAATGGAAAGTGTGTCTCCTTTTCACCCTTTCCTCTGAACGCGGGTAATCTTTGTCTCTTCTTTGCACGTCACTGGACTTTAACTGTGCAGTTTTGAGCTTTATAAAAGGGTTCTTGGGCTTTTTGGGGACGGGAGGAGGCGGACCCTTGACTTTAGGTCTTTCTGTCAGCATCAGGTCATCCCTGGAGCCTGATGAGGCAGACGTAACCTTTGCCATGGCTGTGTCTCTCTTGGGTAACAGATGAGTTGAAGGCGGAGGCGTGACGACAGCAGAGAAGCAAACAAGCTCGCGCTCCTTCTCTAAGCAGGCGACCTGTACCTTCCCATCAGTGTTTCCCGTGAGCGGAGGACAAGGCATGTCTTCACATTGCTCCAGAACAAACGAGTGTCCGTCTTGTAGCCGGGGTGCTAAAGAAGGATTTCGAGGAGGGTGCGACTGGCGGTCATCTTGTTTGGCGTTTGATAAAAATCCGGAGACCCCTGATTTAGCCCTCCGGGACACAACTCCAGCAAACTTGTTCTCAGGATCCAGTCGCTGCTGATCTTTTGGGCTGCTTTGCTCCTGTTTGACGCGAGCAGCGATGGTTCCCTCTGTCTCTGCCGTTCCTCTGCCAGTTCCAGTTGTCTCACTGCAGGCAACATGACTTACTCCTTTTAGCCGACACCTGCTGCCTGTCACTTCAGCCAAATGTTGACCCATTTCCCTCTTAAAACAGTCTCTGGGTGAGCTCTTGGCACATGCTCCTACAGTGTCTGAGCTCTCTGCGTGTTGCGCTTCATTATTCCCGTCTTGAGGACTATTCCTAGAAGGTTGTGGAAGTTTGTTGCCAAGGGAGTTGTCAGATTTCCCAACTTCTCTTTTGCTCTTGCTTTCTACTTGGGATGACATCCAAGCCTCATCTTTTTCCAGCAGCACAAAGTCCTCCTCATTGCTGGGATTGCATGAGGTTGTCACACCCTTGGGATCCATCTTACTGTCCTCAGTTGATATATTCTGATTTTTCCGATCACCCATAGCTGTAGCTCCACTCCAGTCCACAGCCCGGTCTTCAGAGCTGAGCTTTTCCTTAGAAATTTGTTTCGTCTTGAAGCTCGGGACTCTTTTAAACTCCCAAAGAGTTCGAGAGATCCTCTCCTTGCCTCTGCCCACCCACTCGCCCCTGGTGTTCAGAAGGTGTTCCTGCTGACCCATGGGTCTGATTGGCTGCTCACTTTGGGGGTCTGTACGTGCAGAAGTGACAGTGAGTTTCCCCGGTTGCCCTGTGGCCTGGCTGCTGGCGCTGAACCCTCTAATCCCACCAATCCCCCAACGGGATGCCGAGCTGCCATCGTCCGGATGTTTGCCGTCTTCTGGTTCGGCGGTCTCTGACAGCGGCGTGTCTCCAGTTTGTTCCAACCAGTCGGAGTTATCTTGTGACTCCTCATCCTTTTCAGACAGCCTCTCCAGCTTTTGCCCCATGGCTACTTTTTCCTGACAGCGAATTAGAAAAGACACACACAAATCAAACAGCACATTTCCAGGTTTCACTGTCACTTTCCCCAGTTTATTATTATTATCATTTTTTTAAGGATCTGTATGCACAGCTTGCACTTTCCTTCCAAGAGTCTCTCTATTGTGTCAGAAAGGAATGCGGCAGTGGCTATAATTAAAACAGGTCTGCCTGATGCCAGTGAGTCAAGAGGCCAAAAAAGAAACAAGATAAGCCAGATGAGAGGTCAGCTGCTGGGTGCCAAGGTCAGATAAAAAATCCCAAACAAAAATACATGCACCGAGTTACCTTTTATTTCTTTGAAACTACAAACTTAGAAATTCATCTGTATTTTTGTCTAATTTGTGGGTTCGTTCGCTCGTTTGGCTTCTTGGTGAACCACCACGCTTTGTTCATTACCGCCGTGGTGACGAGGCTCGTTTGTGCCGTGCGTGCCTCCCTTCAGACTGTCTGAGCGTTTAGGATTGCTTCGGTGACGCAGATCTAAAGAAAGCTCTCTCTAAATTCAAATTCAATTGTTTGCACAAGGTTCGACGAGCAGAGTTTGACTGCAGTCATGATGGATGGTGTACAGGGGGATTATGGCAAAAGGAAAAAAGCTCAACAGCCTCTGACTGACATGTGGGGTGAGTATTCTTAGAAGCATAGAAATGAGTATAAAACAGGTAGAGGTTTAGTTTAAATAACATTTAAATAATTGTAAATTAGATTTAATTGGAATTCTGTACATTAAAATGCTACATGGTTATTCTTTTGTTTGTTTTTTTCGTCCCAGAGGGTCCGATTTTCTGATGGGCCACTGCAGAAGTTCATTTCAGATGCAAAAATGTGTGCACCTTCAGTAGACAACATCTTCTAATCTTCTTTGAGCTGTTAAAATACACTGCACCAGATTTAGTCACAGCTCAAAAAAGAAAAACAATTACGGTATTTAATATGATTTTTCCCCCCTCTCTTTCTTTCGACAGCCATCTTGGCTGCACGTTTATAGGAAAGTTGCTGTTTAGGTCAAAAGCCAATGCATATCACCGGCCATCTTTTATGTCAGAATACAGTATTAGATTACGATCACCTTCAATGAGAAGGTGTCACACTCAGTGTTGTGGATGACTCTCAGCGACTACCACATCAAATTTTTGGTCAATTTCTCTAGGATTCACGGAGCTGTAGTCATTTTTGTATTGGCCAACGTGGATAAGCTGTGGCCATCACAAGCAAACCCTAATTATAGGATTTATCAAAAAGCCCAGTCTTCAAACTGGACAATGTGTCAGCCTCATGGACAGAAACTGGAAGTTGGTTCCACAAGAGAGGAGCCT
>JARVLU010000528.1:18462279-18478652 GCA_031762415.1 Simpsonichthys santanae | reverse complement strand
TATGGAACAATAAGATCTGTAATATAAGATGGAGCTAGGTTGTTGAGGGCTTTGTAGGTTAGAAGTAAGATTTTGAACTCTATTCTGAAGTACTTTCTGCAGGTTTCACTACAATTGGTCCAGTCATGAGGTATTTTGCTAACAGACACCTACACAGATGGGGAACAAACATAATCACCCACCTTTGTGAGGTGACTTCGTTCCTCCCGTTACATGACGCAACCTGCCATCACGATAACGTCTTAGGCCTGCACGTGCAGTTGTGTCTTCAGGTTCAACCATTTCAAACTTACAAAGTGACTGGACCAGCACAAATTTAAACATTTCCATGAATTTATGCTCCGGCCTATCCAGAAAATGTCGTTATAATACCCGCAGGGATTTCCTTAGAGTGCGTGGAAACTCTTCAGATACCAGTTTATATTACTAAAAACTTTTTTTTTTAAACAATTTAAATACTTAGTCTATTATAAAATCTGTACACTGTTAGTTCAGGTAGTTTAAAGACGAGCGCTCAGGCAGTAAAAACAGGAGGCTTGAAGTATTTCAAGGCAGAAATACATGGCGGTATTAAACCGTGAAAAGATTTATGGTTCACAACAGTCAAAAGACTTCTCACATGTGTAAAGTGTTATTTTGGGATTGATATGTTATAATGGCAGCAGTGAAGGGCATTTGTGGCTTGTGACCCCCCCCCTCCCCCCTCAACCTTCTTTTCCATTTCCCATTTGTCCGTCTCTCATGCTTCCAACAAGCAAACAATTTAGAAGAGGCTTGTGACTGTGCTCAAACTATTATCTCCGTCTCAGAACAGGGCCTTGTTTTTCCACTGCAGTCGTTTCTGACGGAACGTTCTCGTTCCGTAAGCTCAAACATTCGACATCTGATCTGGTCGGACGGTAGAATTTACATGCCGTCATGTAAAACAGGCCTCTCCGTCATAAAGAGACAAAGATGTGCAGCTGCTTTACACAGGCAATGAATGTACCGGTAATGAAACAACTCTTAATAGTCCCCTCATGACTTTAGTAAAAGATTTATGTACATAAACACGTTTATGCACGATCATGCTTTGCACTTTTTTTTGTCCTTTTAACTTTGAAAATGTAACTCTACAAGTTTTTCCTCTAGCATTTCAAATTAAAAGCCGATTTGACACGACTTGGCAAATTATTACTTACAGATAAAAAGGAACACTTTAATTAATTTAACCTAAAAGTGAATATTAAGCACTTACAGAAGCTGAGGCTCGGCCTTCTGGTCGTCCTGCAGGACTTGGGTCCATCTGGAGGCTTTTACTTCAGCGGTCACCTGCTTCGTTATGTCAGCCTGACTTCATTTGACTAATTCAATAAAAGATTTCTCTGTTCGTCTGACGGAGAGAGGCAGTCAAAGCAGACACATCTCTTTCAGTTTAGACTTGGAGCTTCTTTACTTTAGTTATTTAACCTGGGTGTCAAACTCACATAAATGCTCTTTGTTGCTGTTTTCTAACCAAAATTAAAATTGGAAGGTCAACTTTTTTTCTTGACTGTCAGAAGTTTGCACCAAGTACAGAATGCTCAGTTTTGTTTGTTTTTTTTTTTGGGGAAAATGAGATGCAATAAAATTATTTTACGATTAAAATATTATATTTGGGGGTCAGATCAAATATTAACGAGGGCCAGATTTGGCTTACGTGTTTTACAAAACCCACATCTGTTATTTGTTGCACTAAATTCTTAAACTGTTAAATGGAAAAATCAATTAGTTGCACAGATGATGCAAAAAAAAAAGGTTTTATTTCCATCAGACTGGACACAACTTAAAATGTAAAAAATAAATAAATAAAAAGTGCATACACACAAACAGTGGCACTGTACAATACAGTACGTAAAATGACTAAAAACCAAAAAACATGAGCAGAATTTTATTTTACTCCCAGGGAGACTTTTTCCTCCCGTTTTGTTTTCCACTCAACTTTAAAAGCTTCGGGACATTCTTGTGCTCTACCCTCAATAAATACAAGAACTTCTTTAAATTACATGAGTGTCCACAATGCTTGGCTTTTAACTGGATTGTCTTTTTGTTGCCCATTTCCTGCAATTTATCCAGATAAAAATTGAAAAAAACTTTAAATGAACCCCTCGCCTGATGTATGTACAAGAACTCGTACATCTCAATACACAGTAGCATCGTTTTCCTTAATATCGACCATGTCTGTAAGCTAATGTGGGGCAGAGGACAGGTATGCACAGACTGGTACACTTTAAAGACAAATAATCTAATATTTTGATGCAAATGATGCTTCTCATTCCAGTAAATAAGGTTCTTCAGCCGGCTCTGAACCAACGCAAAGCACCACACGTCTCGACAACTTCAAACACAGCAATATTATTGGCCGATAATAAATGGAAGTCCATTAGCGAGCACTGATGGAGCGGAAGCTAGTGCGCGTGAGCATAATGTGCGTTTGCATACAGTATTTATGTGCCGAGTGAAACACTACGAGAAGCCAGCCTACTCAGGGAGTGATGAGTTTTGATCCAGTCGACGCACTCGTGCGTTTTACAGCAGAGCTACGGCCACAGTTAAGGCACTTCAATATAAAAGCTAAACAGGAGGCAAACGAGCAGAAGTGGTGCTGCGGTCCAGAGACAGCTCACCTGTCAGGAGCGAGCAGCGAACCCCCATTAGAATTTAAAGTGTTTAATTGTTTGCACATTTTTCCAGCATCATCTTGAGGTTGACCTGTTTTTATTTATCTACGGTGCTTAAAGACAGTGCATATCTTTTGAGGTGGGATTCTGCAACAAAAGTTATAAACAATTAACGTCTTACCTGTCGTAGATAGCTCTGTGAGCGGCCTCAGTTTGGATACAGTGAGTTAAACTCTGACAGTAACGCTGAGCTAACAGCTGGTCTGAACAGAGCTGAAACCAAAGAGGCCGCTCTTACATCACCATCTGAAAAAAGTTCAAAGTGGTTCATCCAGTTGCTATTTTATAAACTTTTAGGCCAACTTTAATCTCTAAATTTCAAGCTTATTCAGGAACATATATGATGCTAATACTGCTGGAAGTGCTACAGCTAGCTGCTGCTGCTTGTGTTTGCAAACACCATATATAAATACGCCATGTGTTATTAATTGTAGGAAATGATTATAAAATAGCGTTTGCATGAACCGCCATGAAACAAGTTAGAACTGTTATAAGATGGCAGCGATTAATTTGCACCCCCACCCCCCGCCCACTATATTCTTTAGCTCATCAGTCTGGTTTAAAATCTACTTTTTCAAACTGAGGTCACACAAAGAGCTATCTACAACAGGTAAGATATTAACTGCTGAGTGTTCTCACAGAACCCCACCTAAAATGATCTGAACTATTGCATTAATGTTGAGAAAAGTCTTTTTAAACCAAAACCAGCAAAATAAAGTAAACAAAAACTAAAGTAAGTTCAAAGAAAACCTCTAATAAATAATATAATGCAACAAAAGTAAAAACAAGATGAAGTCTAGAGTTATGAAAACATTGGTACCAGATTTGACACAAACCACATATCTCGTCTTCAAGCAGTTTTTGGGACATTATTTTGTTTTGAAATCTAAAGTTTCACAGTTCGATTGAATAAGCAAATACCTTCAGAAAAAAAAAATACAATCACAACCCTAATATTGGTCAGCCATTTTTCTGAATCAAAACTTTTTTAAGCCGTGAACCTTTTTCACCATTTAGAAAATGACACCAGTGCAGATGCTAATTAGCCAGATTAACCAGGTTCCAGGGAATTACAGATTAAACTGATGAATGATTAAAAAAAAAACAAGAAAAATAATGCTTTCAAAAAGCTGGAGCAGCTCTCTTACATACAGTTTGCAGTTTCTACAGAAGTCAAAGGAAAAAAAAAAATCAAACACTAACTCTTATTTAGACTTTTCACAATTTCTCCCATTTTATTTTCTTTACAAATAAAATAGGAAGAATTTTTGTTTTTTCAAGGGAGATTTTGAAATTTAAATTTGGACATTTGGTTACAATTTGCAACTCAACAAGGTGTCGCTAAATCTATATGGAGATGTGTTGTAATTAGGGATGCACGATATTCGATTTTTGGACGATATCTGATATGCCAATACGATAAAACTTATTTGTTCGATAACCAATACCAATACTTTTTCCCTAGACCTGTTTACAGAGACTACACAGCTTTCTCTGCAGTGGAATCAAAATACTACATTATTCTGCATGGTCTTTATCAGTTTGGCCTGCTACCAAAGCATTTACTCTCTAACACAATGACAACACTCGATTGGTGCAAATTTGTAAATTTTCACAAATCTAAACTCAACGGCGCGCGTGACGTCATAACATTGTGCTGGGACTGCAGACATCCTTGTCACTGGGTTGTCATACATATGTATATGTACTGTATAAAATACTGTAAACAGCACCTTTTATACCAATGAGTTATTCTGATGGAATGGCTGATATTTAACTTTATCGCTAATATCGTCCGATACCGATACATGTCGATAATATTGTGCATCCCTAGTTGTAGTTGGAAAAAAGTCTTTCCAAACAACCAGCTAAAGTGATATCAATCTTTTTTGGTAAATTATACCTCTGAAAAACTAAATATTTATTACCAAAATAAACCTTTCTGTAAACTTAAGTTTTTCAGTCATTTTTCTACTTTCTGTCTTTAATAATCTTTAACCCCTAAACATGGCTCAAAACAAAATTAAACAATTAAAAGAGCAGCTCTTTCAGATTGTGTTTAGGGAGGGAAAGGATTAGAGGATGCACTGTTTTATCCACTGGAAAATAATAATTAAAGAAGGAAAAATAACTGGCATTCACAGTTTTCTACCTGAAGAGCTCAAAACGGAGTAATTCCCAGGTGCTTATCTTGCACGCATACAGGCTTCAGTCGGCAGCAGCACACCCAGCGTGCCTTAAACAACAGGAACACATCATAAATTAACAGACAGATGTGCAGAGAACACACGTGGCTCGTATGAAAAAAAAAAAACCAGAATGTAATTAGATAAAGTGATTGTCGAAAAGTCAAAACCTGCGTCCTAAACTACTCAGTTGTTGGATAAAAGTTGACTTTATTGTGCTCAATACAAAAAGGAACTACCATAAAAGGAAATGGGAAATATTTTAAATTACATTTACTTAAATTTTAACGCAGTTCACTGAACAGTAAATAATCACATTTACACCAGCGGGCCTCTGAGGGAAGAAACAAACAGACGTAAAACGAGTCCAAAAATATGACGAAGTAACAAAATACAGCTTTGGTTACATTCAAAATGATTCCATCATGAGTTTAATTTAGATTTTTTTATTGTTTGTTTGACTATAGGAACATCTCTTCCATTGTTTTGTTAGGTGACTAATTTTATATAAAAAGAAAATTTGACTGAGAATTGTACCTTTTGATTGATAGTTGATTCTTCCAACTGAATCTATGACAAAAACACTTAAAATTAAAGATGGCTGACATTTGTTAAGCATGTGTTTGGTGTGATCCTGCTCTCTCAGGAGCTAATCTGAGCACCAAGTAGAAGATTTTATTTACTCTCACCAGCTTTGACCAAAACAGCCTAAAAAGCTTGAAGGATAAATTATGACTCCTACCAAAGAGATGGTCAGGAACTTTCCATGAATGATGCTTTCCCACAAAATGTCCTATAATGATGCAAAAGCTGCTGCACGGATAACTCAAAGTGCTTGAGACGTGTTGATAAGTGGATATGCAGTGAGCTGAGCTGTTAATATTTACTGAACTCCTCCGTGAATACTGCTGCAGAGTTTTAGTGGAAACAAGCCGCATGCAGCGACTTCAGACAGGTTTAAAATGAAAGTACCAGATTTAACAAACTACCACAATCTCATCAAACCTGCCTGTTCAAGGTAAGACGGCAGCAACGCCGCTGAAGGTGGAAGGAAGTGTGCGTGGACCTGCACGTGTGGTGGGAGCCTTCATCAGCAGGTGACAAGGACCAGCCTCATCTGGATCTTGATGCCAGATGCCGCGGGCCGCTCTCTGTAAATGTGCAGGAAACTGCTGCAAATTGTTAAAATGAAGCAACGAAGAAAGGATGTTACAGTAGAGGTCATCACAGCGGGGGTCGTCTTGTGTTCTGCAGCCGTCAGAGTCCGTGAGGCAGTGTGACGTCAGCTCCTTCGTCGGGTCCACATGAGAGGTTCTGAATTAAGGCAGAGGCCCTACAGGAAGCTGGCTCTCCATGGCCAGGCTCGGCAGCTTCAGTTCAACGCCAAATTTAATCCCAAGTCGGGGCATTTGTATTTGAGTCACAGCCTGTTCTCCTGCAACACCAAAACTCAACCCCTCTGCACCCGTCACGCCGACGGCCTCAGTACTTGACGTTACTTCCTGCGGCTCGTCCATGTCCTCCGCTTGCGCCGAGCCGTCGTCAGGAGGCGACTCCTCACAGTTCATGGGCGAGAAAAGTTTTTGGTGGTTGTTCTGAGGAGCAGACGCGCCACCGAGGGTGCACGTGGTGCACGGCCGGACCAGGTTGGCTTGAAGGACTGCAGGAGTGGACAGGGAGTGGAACATTGGGGTGGAGGGGAAATGCGTCCCAGGAGGGTCTATGCAAATGGAGGGGATGGAACAGTGGCGGGCGGGGTTAAGGCGGTGGGAGCGGCCGCCTGCAGGACGGTCGCAGCGCCGCCCTTGTGGCAGACGCATGCAGTCTTTACAGGACTGATAGGAAGGCTTCACTTTTAAAGGGTTTCCTGTGCTGGCACTGTCCTGCAAAGATCCAGAGCAGAGAGAACAGGGTCAGCAGTAAAACCACATTTCAGTCCAACAAAAAGCCACAGCTTCATTTTCTTAACTTACGTCAAAAGCTGCGGGACAGCTACGCTTGGCGGCCAGGCGGTTGCTGTTGTTGGTGTTCAGGTTAGCTAAACCCAGCTGGCTCTCCTCCGTCCTCTCAGCCTCCTTCTCCACTTTCCTCCCGTTTGAACCTCCAGGTGTTTGAGCCAAGGCCGCCATCTCAGCTTCCTCTTTCTTAGCCTCCTCCTCATCCTCCTCTTCCAAAGTGCTAAACTCCAGCCTCAGCCTCATGTCCTCCATGGGGTCGAGGCGTCCGCAGGTCTGAGCCGCCGTCCCCTCTCCAGGCAGGGCTAAGTGGGCCATGGGGAAGCCCTCGTCCTCCAACAGGGCGTCTCTCTCCACGTCTTCGATTTCGATGAAAACCCTCTCCATGCCCAGAAGTGGAGGCCCCCGCACTGGGGTGGACGGCTCGCTGTCCAGCGCAGAGTCCGACAAACGCCTGAAGTAATAGTTGTAGTTAAGAGAGTCCAGGGGCTCCATCACCAGACCCCTGCAGGGAGATGCCCCGCAGCCTTCCCAGGCTTCCTCGTCCCTGAGCACCGGCGTCTCCTCCCCACCGGCGCAGTGACCGCAAGCCTGCAGGTCATCGGATCCCTCGTCTGCGCCAGGCCTCCACAGTTTGTTGTGACGCTGTTTACTGCAACATTTACAAACATACGTTGCTGTGAATCAGAAGGAAAGAACTCGCAAATACCGTATTTTTCAGATCATAAGGCGCATTAAGCAAAACAAAAGTCAAACTTTATTCAGCTCATTCACAATAACCACATAAAATCAGATCAAGATCAGTAAGCACAACCAGAATTAATACATAAGGCTCACTATTGATTTTTGAGAAACAAAGGATTTTAAGTGCGCCTTATAGTCTGAAAAATACGGTACAAAAGAATGTGGCTGCATAAATAAAATAAATGTACAAAAGCACCTTTGTTGCCTTGTGCGGTTGAACAAACCTGACGACCTGCTTACCTGGCATCCAGGATTCCTTCGTACTCCGCCAGCTGTCTCATGAAGCCAGTGTTGGGCTGAGCTATGCTCCTCTTCTGCCTGACGTAGTTGTAGGCTTTCTCCAGGGACCAGCCGTACTCCTTCATCGCATAAGCAATGACTGTAGAGGCAGACCGGCTCACTCCCATCTTACAGTGCACCAGGCACTTTGAATTATTCTTCCTGTTTGATGGAGGAAAAGTAACTAGTTAGTCATATCGTTAAGATTTTTAAAAAAAAAGCAGACATCGACCTCGGGGAATCACTTCGCCTCAACTCGATCTGTACAAAAATCCAGTTTTAATGAGGTTAGACAGTTGCATAGCGACCAGGCTGTTTGCACCATTTCACATCTCAGTGATGCAAAATGAGAGTCTGTGAAAATGTGGCTGAAGAAAACAAAGAATCCATCTTTTGGTTCCAAAGCATTGTTCAAACAGCTCTGTCGGACTGATGTGAATCGAGCAGTGATAAATCTGCACGGAGCACCTCAAAACCACAAGACGACCACTTTGTGTGTTAGTCTCACTTGGCTTTGACGATGAAGTTGTAGGTGTCGTTCCAGTGGGCCAGCAGGTCAGTGGCGTCTTCATCGTACACGCGAACGTTGTGGTAAGAAAACATCCCGGGGAAGAAGTTGTCGATCTCTCGGGTGACGTTCAGAATGTAACCAACCCTGCAAACAACAAAAAAATAAAATAAAAATAAAATAAAGCTCTTCCATGTAGTTTAGCAGCCATTTAACACGTCATATTAGTTTTAATTACAAATCACATTTTCAAACAATGATTTTTCGAGATATCTTTTTAACTTTCTTTACCAACGACACTATTAATACACTGTCACTTTAGCATTAACATCATGGTTTTGTTAGGATTTCAGGTTAGATTAGCTGCATAATCTGGGTTCAGCAAATACATATTTTTATTTAATTTGAGGCAGTAAATAGGCCTGTCACGACAACGTTTCCTGGGCGATTAATTGTCTCAGAAATTATTGCGATAAACGATAATATTGTTTGAAATTTGACGATAATTAGTAATTATTGTCAAATTTAAGAAGAAATGTTTAATTTGTGTTGCGTGTAGTACCTTTTTAACCACTGGATCGCAGTTTAAGACTGTTTGAACTGAAGGATGGATAGTGAGGGAACTTTTTTAAAAGAAAAATGGGAGGGAGGCCCCTTGACGTGACATGGACTGTCTCGCTTTGGTTCTCAAAAAGGTGGACGTTCGGTGTGGTTTGAGCTCTTTAGTAGGGATGCACGATATTATCGGCATGGTATCGGCGATATTAACGTTAAATTTCAATATCAGACATCGGCCATTCCCTTAAAATAACTCGCCGATAAAAAAGCCACTGTTTTTGCCTGCAGCTGCAGCACAACATGATGATGTTGCAGTGATAGCGCAACGCGATGACGTCACCCGATCTCACAGCGGAGAGGAATATTCAAAATGTCGGCTGTGTGGAAATTTTATTTTTCGTTGGTGAGGATGTTGGATTCCAAAGATTTATGGACTACAATGAGCCTCGCTACATCGTTCGCAGAGATATTTTTCCCGACGTAACGTTACCCGAGTTACAACAGTCAATTCCGATGTCATTGAGAAGCTAATAGCCGATAGCACAACTAGTTGGGTGAGTTTTACCACAGACATTTAGACGTTGTGTTAGCCTCGTTAGCATGATTATTCTTATGGCACAATGGATAGGCAAAAACTTTTAACTTAAAAAGTCTGTCCTTCATGCACAAGAGTGCAGAGGATCCCACACTGCAGCTAGAAACCTGGAACAAGCCTCCACAAGTGAGACAGCCTAATGCTAATAAATAACGTTTAACACTTTTCATTTAATATAAGTTAAAGTGCTATGCGGTCACATGGCTGTTACTGAATATACCGTATGTCACCAGCTCTTACAGCTGTTGTACAATTTTTGTAGCAAATAAGCCTAAATAAGAGGGCTATGTTCTGACAAAGTAACATATATAAAATTTTGGTATTGGCATTGGTTATATGTATAAGTTTTAACATATTGGCCAAAAATCCAATGTCGTGCATCCCTATTAGCATAGCATTTTCCACACAAAGCTTTTAATAATACAAACAAATCAGTAAACAATTTCTCAGCTTCTTTTTGCAGAGAAAAACGTTTTACACGACGGTTTCAACCATGAATTTTGGAGCTTCGACAAGATGGAGGTTTTTTCCCCCCAAGGTCGGCCTGTTAGCTTAGCTCATAGCTTAGCTGCTTTTAACGATCCAAAAACATGATTTTGGACGGTTAAAATGGATTTTAAAGCGAAAATAGAAAGTGAGAGATCAGTGAAGAGCACTGGAGTTAAGCTTTTTGTCATCCAGTGTCTTCAGCAGAAAGAGAACGACAGGAAGAAACGATTAAGCTGATAAATGAAAACGAGGTTGATAATTTTAATTTATCATGCGATTAATTGATTTATTGTTTATCGCGACAGGCCTAGCAGTAAATGTATCATGATGCACCATCCAAATGCAAATGTACTTTAGATTTATTAGTTACTGTCAAACACTGAAACGTGAGGTTTTATAATGAAAGAGCTGACCCGCAGTCATGTAGTTCTTCAAGGTTGGAGGCGTTCCACTCAGAGCCCTGCAGGGAAAATAAAGCAGAAACTTAGAAAAAAAAAAAAGTGATTATTTTATTATTTTAACCCTGCTTTATCCTAAAGCTGGGTGATAAGGGGTGAAATTTATTTTAGCTCAGATTAGACAAAAGGCAAAGACATAATGATACAAATACACATAAATAAAATCCAAGCTGGCCTGCAGGTTCAAACCTTGCAGTGAGGGGCTGGTGCTCATTTCATTAAAAAAGAAAAACTGCTAATCATATTTGTTGCATTTGAGAGGGAAAATAAGTATAAAGCATTGAAAAATATAAAAGGCATCCAACATTTCTTTAGACATATTGAAATGAATAATTGAATTTAAGATTTTAAGATATTTTTGGAGTTGAAAGGGAAAACTATGTTTTACCTCCCAATTGGAGCTGCTGTGTTTTATTAGATAGAGGTAAAACAGAGTTTTCTTCTTTTCTGGCACAATTTAATTCAGCTGCACACAAAACAAATATTTCAGATTAAACCAACTCACCAAGTAAACATGGTCAAAGATGAGCGTGGCTTTATCCATCTGACCCAGGATCAGAAACATCTCGTTGTCGATGAACTCTTTAAATTCTTTCAGGTTGCAGCTCATGTGCTGCTCCAGCTCGTTACGGATCTGAGGTAGAAGAATTGAATTGTAACTCAAACTTTCACAAAATAAAAATTCATCATTCTCCTTTATTAAGCTAACAGACATCATTCTTTCTCAGCACTTCTGAATAAAATGCTAACTTGCACTCGTTTACTGCTAACATTACTGGTCTCCAGTCTTTTTTGTGCATCTTTCCCTAAAATTAGATCACGGCGCGTCCTCGACCAATCACGCGGGCTGTTGAGGCTGTGACGTGGCACATACCTCCTTCGAGGTGATGTTCTCCAGGTCTTGGAACATCATGATGTGTCGAAGTTTCCCTTTAATGAGACACTCGGTTCGTTCTCGTTCAGTCGGCCTGTAAAAAGAGAGGAAATATTTAAAAGTTTCCACTGATGAAAGAAAGTAATAAATGGCACTCCTGGGATCTCACCGGTCGACGAACATGTTGGGGGAATCGGACCGGGTGGTCTCCAGGTCAGTCATGGCATTCCACTCATTGACGAAGCTTTGCTCCGAGGTGATGCAGCTCTCATAGAACGCCATCCACGTGAGAGCAATGCCCCCTGGGAAGTAGTTGTAGCGGCGTGACACCTCGCACGCCTTATGGAGGACCTGCAGGGCAGACCTGAGGAAATACAGTTAGGTCTTGAAGCGGCTGCACAAACAAGAGGTAGATGTAGGACAGTAAATCAGACTGGATACAAAAAAAATAAAAGAAAACAAAAAAGTTTTTAGGGAAACTTTCTTGTAATTTAACAATTGACCAGCAGGTGGCACCTACACTCTATGAACACTGTTTGGCTGATCTAAAAATGTCAAGTCAGGTAAATGTTTCATCTTTTAGCCAAAATACTTCTTCAGTCTGATGAGAGAAAAAAAAAAAAACGTTTCTACAAATTATTTTTGTTTTTTTTGAACCCGTTCAGAGGAACTGCCTTAACTTTTTTTTTTTTTTCTACCTGTATTATTAAGCATGCATCAGGATAGTGTTTGGTTGAGGTTTATCAGTTCATGCTCCTAGAATAAATCAGTATTTGTTATTCTCACTAAAATGATAAGTTTCTAACTTTTAAAACGTGTCAAGCATTTAGGGTCATAACTATTTTATTGGCTGCTTCATTCTGTTTAGGTTGCCACATCGAGCAAACTCTCACGAAAGATTTGGATATTATCCTTCCAGACACAGCCTGGGCTCGAACCTGCGGCCTCAGGATTACAGGACTTCAGCACTGACCACTGAGCTACTGCAGCCCAAAGATAAAGACTTCTAGATGCTTAGTTAGGTCTCTGTGTTGTATATTCCTCCTGTAATTTGTTGGAAGTCTATAAGTTCAAAATAATAATTACTATAAAAACCTGTTGCTGGCTCATTGTTAAATTTGTACACATGAATTTTTTTTATGTCACAAAGTTTATTAGTAGCAAAGACATTTGATTTATAACCAGCGTTGCAGAAATGAAGCTGAACATAATTTCAAAACACAACTACAGGTAGTCCTCGGTTTACGTTCGAGTCCCGTTCCTACAGGCCGAACGTAAACGGATTTGAACGTAAACCGGAGCTCATCCCACGTGGCGGCCGTAAGTCCGGATTTTTGCCCGCAAGTCGGAAAATACACGGTAAACGGCTTTTTAAACACGTTTTTCTTCAATGTAACACAACAACAGCGTAATTAAAACGCAGTTTTGCTGTATTTCCAAGCAGTTAGCTAACACAATACCCTAAAAAAAAAAAATAAATAAAAAAATAACACATAAAATGCTGCATTAAAAAAAGTCAACGTGAGGTGTGATGACGTCACTGGGGAGGCGGCCGTAAGTCCGAAATGCCATAACCCGGGGGTGACGTAACCTGAGGACTACCTGTATAAACTCTCATGTTGCTGAGTGCAAAAATAAAATGTTTAGGATTGAAACAACATGAAATTATATTATATATCATTTTATAATACATTATATTATATATCTTGAAATGTCCATGGACGGTGCCCTAAACTGTAGAATAAACGTCTTTATGGGCGTAGAAGAGCAGAATCTCAGAAAAAGTGCACACCTTGAAACAATGCAGACCACATGTCACCTTTTATGCTCGTTTTAAACTAAAATCATCTTATAACAAAACAACTTTTTGCACAATCTCATGTAACATTGCAAGAAGTGAGTGCCTTTCAGCTTAGCACATCAAATGTTTGCTTAATATTTGTAAAATTGATCATAATATCTGTTTTTGTGTTGAATTGGATTTATTCCCCAACTCTATTCGGTTGTAGAGGTACGTTCACTAATTATTTTTTAGTAGTTTTATTAAAATCTGACACGAGGTTCATGAGATATTTTGCTGACACACACAAGTTGATTCTAACAGTTAATGCTAAAGTTTTAATTTAACAAAAATCATGAGCAGTGAGTAGCACTTAACCCTCAGCTACTACTACACTAGAATTATGAAAATGTCATTAACATACTTTTAGCTGGTTCATGAGATATTTTGCTAATAAAAAAAAAACATGTTGAAAGCAAATCATTATTGGTAAATTGTACACAAAGATCTTGCAGGATCCAGTACTCGGAACCAATGCTGGGGATGCGCAGTACTACCAGACTAAATTTTAGCTCAGTATCTGTATAACTGACTGATTTGTAGTCTTTTCTGTGTTTTTTAAAGGTCAGCAGGCTGCGGCGGCCATCTTGCATTGAGTTGACACCAAAAGCTGATCAGTTGTAAACGTATATGAACAATTTTCCACCACACGTTCTAATGGGACCACACCTCCAACATAAAAACCAACTTACCACATGGCCTGCACAGACACAGGCTTGAAGACATGAGACCGCCCTGCTGTGTTCACACTGAAGCCTCTGGTGGAGGAAGAGGAGGATCAGTTTGAGTACAGATGAAGACGGTGGGTGATGAGTAGACGAGACACTAGATGAGGCTCGGTCGTGGGACTATTCATGACACAGAACGGTGGAACATTCCTCCAGCATACTGACAAGGTCAGCAAAAACTGTTCTCTGGAGATAAGTGTGTAATTCATAGAACTCTCACTAGAGGGCAGCAAAGCCCACATGGCAACCAGAACAAACCAATTTCTCTTTTAATAATGTTTTTAAAGCAGCCTGACTGAAACTCACCCATCTCCATCTAAATGTATGTCGGTATCGCTCCACAGAGGCAGGACCATCCCAACGGAGCAGTTTTTACTGGAGATGGGACGAAATTTATGTCAACAAATCAAAAAAGCATTTGACTGAAAGTATACAGAACGCATAGCTTCATATATTATACCTGTCCTTGTCTGCAAAATCCATTCCCAGAACAATATCTTCCTCTGTGCCTTGATGGCCGTTGGTGTAGATAACAACCATGTAACGCACCCGGTCCAACCGGACACTTTCTAACCGTACAGCCTGGGAAACAAAAGAAGTTAGGAAAAAAAAACACCACGTGATGCATGAATTATTGCTTTTAGGATATTGTGTATGGAACCACATGAAAAAACAGACGGGTTCACAGTAAATCAGTTGTTTTAAGGGTTTCATCTTGACATGTTTTAGAGTAAAAATATGCTAATTAGGTGAATTTATGTGCATTATGGTGCCTCCCTAACCTAAAAACTATTTTTTATTTCAAAAGTCCAACATTAAATTCAGATTATGCCCATTTCATTTTTGACGCACTAATCTGCATATTAAAACACATCTGATTTCTGAAGTCCACACAGATTTAATGTGAAGTGGTCACAATATAAACTTTTAGTAAATAAAAATGAAAGCAATCATCTAATCAGACCAGTTCATCAGGTTGTCCAATGAACTAATATGACACAAAAGACACCGACATTCCTGGAAGGAATGAATATCACATAGGTTTTTACATTATCACCCACTTTTTATGATGGCGACAGATTTTATAAACAGAATAAATTCTCTCCTGTCAGGACTCCTAATGTTCTGAATGCACATATTATTAGTGCAAAAGACGAAGGATAAGTGGTACCAACTTACTGCTTATTAGTGAGCACCTTTTTTTTTTTTACATTAAAGCATCAAATAATAGTTGTCAAATACAATTAAAAACGATTTTCCTTTTTTTGGGGGGGGGAGGAAAAGGCAGCAGATTGAAGGAATTATTTACAGAAATTTGTGTTTCAAAGGCCTAAAACTTTATTCATATGTTCTAAAACACGCTGATGATAATCAATCCCTCTTCATCATAAGATGTCCAGAGTGGACCATTAAACAATCAGTAAATTTATACTTTAACTGGTGAAACCCAGTTATTCACGTCACAAAGCATCATCTCATGACTGTCAGCTCTAATGGAAAAAAATACGTTTTTACCAGAAGAACAACTAAAACTGACCAGCTTGATGCAATCTTCAGACCGGAGGGCTTTAAACATGACCTGCAGGTGTTGAGGTAAATCACCTGCAAATGAAACATAGACACAGGTTAGATGACTGGCTGAGTTAAATGAACTGAGATTCACAACAGACTTAGAACTATAGGTTGATCTGGTGAAGTTAAAGAGGTATTTTATTAACTATTGTGACTAACGTGAACCAAAATGTCAAATGCTGGACTCCGTAATCAAACAGCTTCATCACTTGTTTGCCAAGGTGTGAGAAAAGCACAAAAAAAGTGATTAAAATTGATTTTTTTTGGTATTTAAAACAAATTAGTGACAACCTTGGCATCGAATTACTTCTCTGTGTGCTCATTGCTGATTTGCTTTTTTAGTTAAAGTCAAACCAAACAGCACATTTCCCCCATTGACGTTGAACAAAAACAATCCAGTTTAGCTAAAATGAGTCCTCTGAGTCATCTACAGACTTTGTTTGTTTTTTGTACTAAACCCATTAAAATTTCAACAAAAATAATCTTAAAAGACAAAAACTAGACAAAAACAAAACAGAGCACAAAGATTTCTGACTGACAGCTTGATGCTGACAAACTTTTTAGGCAGGCAAATAAAAAGGACACTAAAATGAGCCTTTTTTCTTTATTTTTCTCAACATTGTAGTTAAATTCATAAATAACCATTTTGTCAGTCACATAAACTTTATGATCAGAGAAAACCTGCAGTAAATACAACTTACAGTAACTTGCGCGCGTGTGTGTGAGTGTGTGTGAGTTTGTTTATGTTATATTTGGTGACATGGACCAACTTCCATACCAGACATTTGGGGACATCTTGGAAACTGGGGACCAAAACCATGGGTCCCAATTAGAAAAGCTTGTGTGTGTGTGTGTGTGTGTGTGTGTGTGTGTGTGTGTGTGTGTGTG
>JARVLU010000528.1:18421116-18434395 GCA_031762415.1 Simpsonichthys santanae | reverse complement strand
CATCCATCCATCCATCCATCCATCCATCCATCCATCCATCCATCCATCCATCCATCCATCCATCCATCCATCCAGACCAAAATGCTCTTACCACCCCAACAAATGAGATTCAATTAAGTATTCTCTCTTATTTGAGCACCTGTGAGCACCACTAAACCCAATTTGGACAAAGTTTTTTCAGGTGCCTTTATTTATTACTTTGCTTGTTTGGCCACCACCCACAGCTTTAAACCATTTAGCATTAGGTCTGAGTTTGATTTTATTGATAACTCACAGTTTGTGTGTCATTCCTTTGTTGTTTTGTTATTGGCTTTGCCCTTGAATTTACTGATTCATAGTTCAAGTTGTGTGGTTTTTTTTTGTTTGTTTTAAAGCTCCTAGAATATTTGACCTCGCTGCCAGCTTCTCCTTTGTCTTCATTGGGACCCATTTCCACCATCCAACCACAGTTTATGACAATAAGTGATAGTTATTGATTAGTAAATCTTCATCGCCACAGGATGTCCCTGCTAACTCTACCTCATTTTGAATGTCATCCTCCCACTTTACCCACACTTACCCAAAATAGTTACTGGTAACTCTCCCAGAGACAGAAACTCACTCAGAAAAAAAAACAAAACAAAAACAAAAACAAAAAAAACACTAATGATCCTTTTCTTCAGATCATAGTGCCTCAAACATGGTTCCAAGTTAGGTTTTTCTGTACCTGTGGCCATTTTTTGTGTGTGTTTGAGTGTGTTTGAGTGTGTGTGTTTAGGAGAGGATGAAAACCGACACTATAAATCTGTAAGTAATGGATTACATCATGCTAATGAGCATCTTTCCATTGAGCTCTCTTGTGTCACTGTGTGGTTTTGCCAATCATGAGGCAGTAAGGTAAGATGCCTTTGTTGATGCTTTCAGGAAGCAATGTTAAATTTTAAAGAAACAACGAGAAGACAACACCACGCCGCCTGTCACAGTCAATGAAAAGGAAAAGATCGAAGCATCAGATGCAATCTCCACTGCTAAAGTTGCACCGTGACTCGGGTCTGATACTTCCATTATTTCTCATTTCTGTCTTCTAGTTCTATAATTAACATGTTTAATACTTAAACATGTTAATTACAATTAAAGTAAAGAAAAAAGCAACAAAAAAAGGGTAAATCTGATTGTTACTATGATTGATCAACACATTTAAGGATTAAATCAATATCAATTTTATATTGTTCATGTTTTTACACAATTTCCATTTCTTAAATTCAAATTCCTAAATCAGCCTGGTCCTTCAAGCTGTAATAAAGCTACAAGTAATTAGTTTGAAAAGCACCTACCTAATCAAAGATCAGTAATCGAATACCTGTACTGTAATTTTATGGGGGAGGAGGGTACGAGCAGGTCTCTGGGTGGATCAAGTTGCATCATCCTTGTGTTACATATACCAGCACGCACACACGTGCACACGCGCCGTTTTCCTTAAACACACCATTCAACACTCCGATGAATGTATATTTGCTGCCTGGGCTCCATAAATGTTTGAGCAGCCCGGAGCTTCCAGAACCAGGTAGTTCGCTCCTGCATCCTCACCGACAATGACGGAACGTCGCACCGGCAGGAAACAACACTTCTTCCCTACTCTTCATCCTCACACTTCTCATCCTCCTGTTTAATCTCCCTGTCCAGGATCACCTGCTCTGAGACAGTATTTATGAGTAAAGGAGCACTGATCAGCGGAGAGTAAAGATTATTGGTGAGACACCAGCACTGGCTTGAAGAGGCTTCACCATGGAAGAAGTCCTCATCTGCTAAATTTACTCGCCTGTGGACTGAAACTCAGTAATTTGGATTAAATACCTTCATCATACAAGACTGATCCAGCCATGACACACAAGACTTTGGAAGTAAAAGAGGTAAATTACAGCACTGAGTATAATTATCTTGTTTTATAACTATATCTGCTCTGTTTCTCAGCGCTTATCAGGAAGACTCATGACGAGTCTGAGAGAGCCCTTTTCTCAGATTTTACGCAGGATTTATATTTTTAATCTGCCACGCGACAATCTGAATGTCGATCACAGATATTAACAGTGCTGGGCTAACGTTTTAAATTACACACTCTTTTACATTTCTTTAGAAACCCAAAAAAGTGTTCATGATTAATACATTTCTAGATTTTCTGTCCAGTCCTTGTAAGTGGACAAGTGGTGGAGAAAAGAAGAAGTTTCAGGCCTAAAAGTAATCTACTTTAATAAACTTGTTAAATAATTTAATCCGGCAAACCTTTGGCACACAGTACCTGAGACCTTGGTGCTAAACTAGTATTCTATGTGTCAAACGGTGTTGTGTATTTTTAATGGATTTAACAAAAGGAAGCAGATTGAGTTTTGGCATCAGGCTGTTTGTAATAAGCACCGTGAGGGACCCCGACCTGTCCAGGGGTCACACAGTGACAGCTGGAGCTGCCATCAACTGTAAGAAAAAGCAGTAAAATATAATGGATGAATGGATGGATGTTTGTAGTGATGCACTTAACGGTTCAAATTAGGCCTGTCACAATAAATTTTGCTGGGCGATTATTTGTCGTAGAAATTATTGCGATAAACGAGTTTGAAATTTGACGATAATTCACAATTGTCGTCACATTTAAGAAGAAATGTTGGTTAATTTGTTTTGCATTTAGTAACTTTTTTTGACCACCAGATGGCAGTATAAGATGAAACCAATGGGTGGATGGTGAGGGAGCGAGTATCGTCTCTTTAAGAAAAATGGGAGGGAGGCCCCTTGACGTGACATGGGCTGTCTCTCTTTTGTTCAAAAAATGGAAGAAATCATTTTAGAGCTGTACAACAAAGTTTGGGAGGAGGGGGAGCTGCCACAGAGCTGGAAGGAGTCAGTCATCATACCAAAACCAGGAAAAGACAACACTAAACCAGAAAACTACAGGCCAATCGCTCTAACATCAAACATATGAAAAATAATGGAAAAAATGATTAACGAGAGATTAACATATTATCTAAATATCAAAGTGGGTTTTGAAAAGGACGCAATACATATGATTCAGCTTTACGGTTAGAACATGAAATCAGAAAAGCGCAGATAAATAAAAACAGTGTGGTGGCAGTGTTCTTTGATATTGAAAAAGCATGTGATATGTTGTGGGATGAAGGGTTGTTAATTAAAATAAAGAAATTATGTATTACAGGGAAAATGTTTAAATGGATCAAAAACTTTTTATCAAAAAGAACAATAAAAGTTAGAATAGGAAAATAATATTCTGAGAAATATGTTGTAGAAAATGGAACACCACAAGGCAGCATAATAAGTCCCTTATTGTTTTCATTAATGATAAATGATGTTTTTGTAGAAACAGAGGAGGGGATGGGCTGTTCACTCTTTGCAGATGATGGAGCAATTTGGAAAAAAGGAAGAAATATAGAAGTTACAGTAGAAAAAATACAAAAAGCTATTAATGAAATAGAAAGATGAGCAATAAAGTGGGGGTTTAAATTTTCAGTGGTAAAAACAAAGGTAATGATATTTACACGGAAAAGAATTACAGATGTAAAAAACTGAAACTATATACAGTAATCAAGAAATAGAACAAGTTAAGAGTATAAAGTTTTGGGGAATGTGGTTTGATGAGAACGTAATATGGAATATTCACATTAAAAAAATATTGATAAATGTAAAAGGGTCTTAAATATTATGAGATGTTTGGCGGGAAATGAATGGGGAGCAGACAGAACAGCATTAAAGAGAATATACACCAGGCTGATCAGGTCAACTATAGATTATGGCAGTGTAATCTATAGATCTGCAGCAAAAACACAACTAGAGAAACTTGACAATGTCCAACATCAAGCACTAAGAATCTGTACAGGAGCATTCAGAACCACCCCAACAGCAGCACTTAAAGTAGAGATGGGAGAAACGCCTTTAGAATTGAGAAGAACACAGCTAGCAATAAATTACTGGATCAACTTTAAAGGAAATAACCCAGATCATCCAACATTAGACATTTTAAAACCATGCTGGGAAAAAGCAAAGAGAGAAGCAGGAAGCTTTGGTTGGGTAATTGATCAGAAGGTGCAAGAAGTTCAAATAAGAAACCTGACAATAAGTCCAATAGTACCGTTGCCAACAATACCAACGTGGATACTACCAACTGCAAAAGTAGATCTTAAACTTATGTTAAAGAAAAAAGATAAAGAATTCACTTTTAACTCGTATACAGTACAGAAATATATAAATAACTATTGTGGTTACGTTCAAATATACACAGCTGCATCAAAAGACACAACAGGGAAAATAGGAATTGCAATTATCATCCCAGAGTTCCATAAGAAACAAGTTAAAAGGATTACAAATGGATTGTCAGTATACACCGGGGAAATGTTAGCAATATTATTAGCAGTACAGTGGATAGAAGAAGATGTCAGACCATTAAAAACAATAGTTTGTTCAGATTCAAGTTCATCACTTACAAGCAGACCAGACATTCTATTAGAAATACAACAAACACTATTCAGAATAATGATGATGGGTTTGCAAGTCACATTTCTGTGGGTACCAGCACACAGCAGACAGGGAAGCAAAAAGAGCAACAACACAACAAGTTAACTTTATAATAACTACAAGCAAATCAGAAGCAAGAAACATTATTAAATAAAAACTGAAGGAAAGGTGGCAGAAAGAATGGAATGAAGAAAACAAAGGAAGATGGTATTATAAGATCCAGAGAAGAGTGGGAGAGATGAGAACAGGAGGGAGAAACAGAAGAGAAGAGAGATTAGTAACAAGACTGAGATTTGGACACATGTACTGGACTAAACAGCACATTGTTCATAATACAAAAACATGAAACCGGAAATTGTCAGTATTGTGGAGAGACAGAAACAATAGAGCACGTCATTTAAATTTGTCAGAGATATAAGCGAGAAAGAAGATACATGATGGAGGAATTTAGAAAGGTTAAAGAAACTAATATCACAAACATACTACACAAAGAGTCAGGAAGTAAAAGTGTAAACATTTTGATAAGATTCTTTATTAAAACAAAGCTGATCAATAGGATATGATTAGGACAGACAACACATACACAAGTAAATATTTTATTTTATTTTTTAAAGCATTCTGACCCACACTCCATACCAGTTGGTGGCGGTAATGCACACCATAAGTTGTTTGCCAACCGCCAATATAAAACTGAAGACGAAAATAATAAGGCCAATGTGCCCCAGGCACATAATGCGATTAATTGATTTATTGTTTATTCTGACAGGCCTAGTTCAAATTACTTACATTTGGTTCTTTGCTGCCTTTCTCTTTGAGTTCACAAGTCCCCTTTTATGCTCAAATTATTTCAATGTCAGATTTATGTGGTTCAAAAAAAGAAAAAAGAAAAAATCAGTACCCTGAAAATGTTCATGAACTGGCCTAAACAAGAAAAACATGACCTCAGCTGAACCTCAGACATTATTGCTGAACACAAGATGTGCAGATATACAGGATGGACGCACCTTTTTTTTTTTACTTCTCTGAACACCGTGCTGCTGCATGTGAAACAGAACCACCAGAGGAGGTCCAGGAACAGATTAAGGTCAGGTTTCTCCCAACACCTGGAGCCCCCCTGAACGTGTGTTGCCCCGGGTGATGTGCGGTGTCAGTCAGTGGCCCACGAGGAGTGCTATCTCTTTCAGGATCCTGACGGCCACTTTGTGGCTGCGTAACAGGATCCACTGCCGCACTGGACGGACAGGGACAATGGGATGTCCTCTCAGGTGATGTTCTCCAGGTCAGATAGACTTTCCTGTTCAGATGTGCTGCCTAGTGAATATGGATACATTTTACTGCTTGGTTGCTTTTTAGTTTTCATTATCTGGTTGTGATTTAACTATGCACCATTCTTTTAAACCAATGACAGAAAGTGAAGGTCTTTTCTAGGATTTTTTTGCTCTTTAAAAGCTGTTTTTCCTGTTACAGCATGCAGTTTTTTTTCATTTCTCTGTCATCTGTTTGTCTGAGGTCACATTTCCTTTGAATCTCTTTCCTGCTCTGGATGACATTTGATAACTTGGATGCCCAAAGAAGCATGAAGTTAAACAACGGGCGGGATTTTCTGCAACAGATCCTGAACATCTTGGATTTGTTATGTAAAAATTAAAAAAAAAAAAAAAAAAAAAAAAAAAGGAAGAATTGTTTTTAAAATACATTGCAAACATCTAAAAAAGCTTAAACACAAAAAAAAGTAGAAAAGTTTTGTCTTTCGTTTGAAAGTCTCCCCCAGTCAATAGCAACTAATTATTTTTAAAATTATTTAAAATTATTATTGTGCATGCATCAGGGTACATTGCAAACAGTTTAACAACAATTTTGGCGATGCTAAATTTCATCCTCAATATACTGGTAATCCCTTTTTTTTTAATTTTTTTTTTTTTTTCATTTTCTGATATAATTTTAATATTATTATTTATTTACAAAAGCATCTTATGTGCTAAATTAATATAAGAACACAGAATAGTAAATTAGATGAACAGAGCTGTAACATTTCAAGAAAAAAAAAACATTTGTTTTTTAAGAATAGGAGTCGCACGTCTGTCTCCATGTTTATTGAAGCCAGTTTGGTTTTTTTAAGTAATTAGTTGCAAATGAAAAGATAAACTGAGCAGTTTTTCAACATTACAACTATAGTGATGTTGGTTTAAAATTGGCCTTAACGCATTTCATTAAAAAAAAAAAAAAAAAAAAAAAAAAAAAAAAAATTGAAAATGAATGGAAATAGCCTGGAGTCTGTATTTTTTCCACTTCATCTGTCTAGAAACACAAAAACAAATGTCCACACAAACACGTACAGTATTTAGAAACAGATTTTGAGCGTTTGTTGAACACGCAACATTATTTATGGCTTCCTATTAAAGGAAGCAGCAACTGTAATCAGTCAGTGTTTCCCGTGTTCCCTTCAATAAAACCAGATGTTCAGTTTGGCTCACATCAGAAAAAATATACTGCAGAAAGCATCAAAGACCCTCCAGGTAGGAATATACTTTTGTGTTTCTTTTATTTTTCTTCTGCTAACAATTTTAGGGCATTTTAACAATTATATTGCTGTGTGTATGATTTACAAAAAGGTTTGAGAGATATTTTTTATTACTGTAAAAAAAAAAACTTGTTTTGTAAACTCTTAAGATGCATTTCTATCAGTTACAGTGTCAGGCAAAAAAAGGGATTCCCAAAACAACTAGGCGTAAGCGTTATCAGATTTATTAAGCCAATTCAAGGTTCTTTATCGTCATTCGCACCACATGTAGTACATGTGATGGAACTACTTCGTGTACACAGGGTCCCAGACAAAAGTATAAATTGCATAGAAAAACCAACATTCATAAGATTTATAACAAAGCTTTGGAGAACACCATCAATCACAGAAGATCAATGCACTTATTTCACACTTATCAATGCTTTCACATGTCTGAGGCTCTGATCCATTCTGACTTCCTGAACAGGGGAAAAAACAATTAAAACCACTTTCTGGGAATTCAACGGGAGGCTGGCTTGAAACACATCAAGCAGCAGGTGCTATTTATAAGACATATCTGAGTTGGCAGGCCACAGAGTGATGAAGTCTTTCAGCTGAAAGACGAAATGTTTCTCTACAAAATAAACTTGTCCGGACGACATGATTTAACTTCAGTCCTAACTCACTGTAACATCTTGCTGTGAGTTTCTGCTGTCAGCAGACCATGCAGCAGCCTGTCAGTTTGAGTTACTCTGACTTGGTGACGGGTCAGCTTGGCAGCCATGAATGCCAAACTACTGGAACATGATCCCAGATGGCTCAATAATAGCACCATAATTAAAGAAAATGGATCACTGATTATTGTCTGGAAGACATCAAGCTCTGCATTAAGTAGCTGTGTTTATGCATTATATATTGAATACTACCACTTAACTGTGCTTTGTTGGCGGTAAGTGTTCGCTAAGCACCTCCACAAAAAATAATAAAATACAGATTGTGTTGCATGTGAATGTTCTTCTGTCGTGAACAAGAGTGATGGCTCTGTAGACAACGTGACGGCAGATAAGATAGCGGTGGCTGAATTTAGAGCGGACGTGTGCATGGAGGATGTGACCAAGGCTGCTAACGTGAGCTGCCCTTTGGGAAATAGACTTTACCAGAAATCATAGCACGTGTGTGTGAATGTGTCCTGCAGCACTGAGCTTTGAAAAAAAAAAAAAAAACTGGGACACACAATAGGTGCCTGCTTTACAGATGTCTCAGTTTTTATTATTATTATTTTTTAACTTTGGACCCAAAAGGTACACAGTTGATCAAGTCTTGTTCAACAGGCTTCCCGAAGGTTTTTAAAGATTTTCGTTTCAAACTTTGGCTGCTTATTCACTCATTTAGCAGCCAAATACCTGTGTAATGATGTTATGGCTTTCAGTGTGCAAAAAGTTATTTTTTTAAACCCAAGATGAAAAAAATTGTAGATTTAAATGAGATGACCAGTCTGAAAGTCATGTCTTTAGGACAAATGGGAAAATAAATATGTGGGTGATGTGTCTTTTAGGATCACGATCTTAAAATAATAAAATACATTTTTATATGTCATATGTTATCTTTGATGTTTTTTTTAGAGTCACCTAAAGAAAATATACCAGTTTTTGCATTTAGGACAAGCTCCAAGTAACAAAGTGCCTTAATATCCAACCTCAAACTAATTATTAAACTGTGTCTCAGTTTGTTGTTATCTTTATTTCGGAGGCTTTCTTGTGCTTAAAAAACATGTTCCTCTGAAAATGGACAGTTATTGGAAGGATATAAGTAAAAGCAACAGTTTGAAATAATACTTCGTACGTTCTGGGGAATTAAACATCAACGCCACTTCAAAGAGGACAAGAAAGTCAAAAAGTAAAGAAACGAGAGGTGGTTTATGACTGAGACGATCAGACCTGTTCACTTCTGTGGGATGTCACTAAAAGAGTTGCTGTTTCCTTCTCAGAGCCTGGAGGAGCGGTGCAACCGGATCCTGAGGAACATGGAGGCCTCCCTGACGGCCCGGGATCGTGTGGGCATCCAGGATTTTGTCCTCCTGGACGCCTACACGAGTGAGAGCGCCTTCCTGGACAACCTGAGGAAACGCTTCCACGAGAATCTCATCTACGTGAGTCGTTTCCCGTGTCCTTCCTGTGTGGTGCTACTTTGGATGGACACCCAATCAAACATCCCCCCCTCTTGACCTCCAACCCCCTCTCATCCTAACACGACACCACCTTCAGCAGAATGTGGCACCTGGTGCTGCTGAGACAGCAGCTCTGGTTCTTTAAATGTGCAGCGCGAGCGCTCAGAAGGTCACGACCTGACAAGTGATTAACTGAACTTATCGCTGTTGATAAAGGACAAAACTAAATACAAGCAGAGGAATGAAACAGTTGATGTCATGAGATCATTGAGAAGAATTGTTTTTATTGTCAAATGTGCAAGAGTTGCAGAGCACGAGTTCATGTCCTTGTCTTCTTTCAAAGACCTACATCGGGACTCTGCTGGTGTCGGTGAACCCGTACAAAGAGTTGGACATCTACAGCAAAAAGCAAATGGACACCTACATGGGAGTTAACTTCTTTGAGCTGCCACCTCATATGTGAGTTTTCTTTTTTTTTTTTAGAATACCTGCACACATTTAACTTTATTTATGAATAAGTAACCGATACCTGTGGTATTGTTTTGATCAGGAGACAATCCCCCACATCCGAATCCTTTTTTTTAGTTATTTAGGAACGTGACTCACTCAGAGTGTTAATGATGCTTCAACGATGAGCCTGAAGAAACAATTACCTCATGATCAGTGGTGGTTCCTGAGTGGAGTGGACATTAATTTGCTGAATCACTGACAAAAAAATGTACAAATTGTTTTATATTTTATGTTAAAAATTGAAATATTCTGCTTAATATTTTGTTTATTGTTGTTTTGTGTGTTTTTTATTTTATTTTTACTTTTGTCTCTCTACCATGGGTCGAGGTCGTGTCTCATGAAAAATAGTCCAGTCTAATAAATCAGAGCAGCAACGTACACGCCAAGTGCACCACTTTCTGGATTGGATTTCTAATTTGATTTGAAGTAATAACTTTGAAACAATATTCCAGATTAATACAGTTAAATGGGAGAAAAAGTTATGTGAAACAGCAAAAAATAAATAAAAATCTAAAAGTAAAATATTATGATAGGATATATGATCACCATATCAAATAAAAGAACCAATATGGGCTCAAACCCATAATCATAGTTGCAAGAGCAGTGCTTTAATCAATGACCCACCACAGACACAGAACTTTTTAAAGAAGATCCCCTCTGTCTGCTCCATATGGATATAAAAACATGATATCTCCACTGATGGACTCAGTAGGTTTCACTGCAGCGATATTTCATTGATCTCACGTGTCTAGGGTCAGTAACGATCATATCAACGTGCTAAAATGAGCCAGATGTGTCCACACGGCAGAAAATCAGATGCCACAAATGAAACTCTTGGCTCTGTCTGTTCGGATCACTGTTCATTTTACTGGGAATTTTGTCTCCAATAGTTTAATTTAATATTATGTCCTAAATTTACATTATTGAATAAAAAGCTGTGCTTTATCCTAAATGTTAAACAAATCCAAATATGTTTTTACTTGTTTTTTTTTTTTTTTTTAAATGCCTTGTCTTTGTATTTTCAGCTACGCTCTGGCAGACAACGTCTTCCGCACCATGAAGTCTGAATTCAACAACCACTTCATCCTGATCTCTGGGGAGAGTGGGGCGGGAAAAACCGAGGCCTCCAAGAAAATCCTTCAGTTCTACGCCGTCAGCTGTCCAAGCACCAAAGTCCTGGACAACGTCCGGGACAGGCTGCTTCTCTCTAATCCAGTGCTCGAAGTTAGTTTTGTGCTCTAAAAGTCCAGTTTTAGGCCAAAACTATATCTTTAAATCGTGCAATTTACAAAGTTTTCCTTGTTGTTTCAAACCTTTAGGCTTTCGGAAATGCCAAAACGCTGAAGAACGACAACTCAAGCCGCTTTGGGAAATACATGGACATCCAATTTGACCACCAGGTACCCTGAAACATTTACCTGAAGCTCTAATGAGCTGAGAGTTTAACACTGACTGTTCGTGCAGGGCGGAGCTGTTGGGGGTCACATTCTCAATTACCTGCTGGAGAAGTCCCGTGTGGTGCACCAGAACCACGGAGAGAGAAACTTCCACATCTTCTACCAGCTGGTGGAAGGAGGAGAAGAAGACCTGCTCCTCTGGCTCGGCCTGGAGAGGAACTGCAAGAACTACCGTTACCTTGTACAGGTCAGATGGACACAAGAAATGAAGGCATGGCGATGGACATGAAATAATTTGTATTTAGTGTTTGATTTTCTCTGCGTCCAGGGAGATTGTGCCAAAGTTAGTTCTATCAACGATAAACGTGAGTGGAAGACGGTGAGGAAAGCCCTTTCTGTCATAGACTTCAGTGAAGGGGAAACTGAGGTGAGGAGGCTCAGTTTAATTAACTTTAATTGCCACTATACAACAGTTAAATAGAATATATGGATATATATTTTTGTTCCACATTTAATTTATTGTGTTGAAGTTTGGAGAAATGGGAAAATATGGATTAAAGTGCAGGAAGGTTCACAACCTAAAATAATAAAAGAATTAAAGGACTTGGAAAAGTTCTAGATGAGATTAAGGAAATAAATAATCACAACTATGAAATAGTTCACATTAACATCTACAAAATAAATAGTCTGATGAACAAATACTGTACACCAAATCATGACGATGTATGATGAATCAGACTCTAAAATATATAATGTTAAAGAGGAAATTGAAAACAATTTCTTTCCAGCTAAAAAATAAAGTAAATATTACAATAAATTACAGTTCAAACATATCAAAATAACAAATGGAGGTCTCTCTATTGTTTATTTTAATTGTAGAAGTTTAAATGCAAATATATCAAAGCTAACAGAATATTTAGAAAAGTTAAATAAAACCTTTACAATAATAGCACTATCGGAAACATGGCTAAATGATGAAAACATAAATAATGTTTATATTGAATGACATGACCTATATTATATGAATCGTAAACAAAAAAAGGTGGAGTAGCTCTATTTATCAGCAGTGAACTAAAAAGCAAATTAATTAGCAATATGTCTTCGTTATAGATAATATAATGGAAATGATAACAATAGAAATAATAAATAAAAATGACAAAAACCTCATAATAAGCTGTGTATATCGATCACCAGGATCAAATATAGAGCTATTCACAGATAAAATTATGGAATTACTAGTAAAGAGTAGAAACTAAAAAGTTTTTTTGTGTGGTGACTTCAACATCGATCTGGGAAATAAGACTGATTCTAATAAATCAGTACATTCACAAATTCAATGTACAGTTTACATTTATTTCCGTTTATATCAAATCCAACAAGAATTACAAAATATAGTTCTACAATAATTGATAATATTGTCACAAATATAACAGATGATAATATAATAAGTGGTATTTTGATAACTGATTTCAGTGATCATTTACCAGTTTTTATAATTTATAATAAAGATGATAGCATTACAAAAACAATCATAAGAAAGGAAAATAACAAACACATCTAAAAAAGCATTAAATAGATTAAAAATGATTTAAAAAACAAAATTGGAAAGATGTTTATGTGGATGATGTAAATAAATCATATGATGTGTTTATGACCATTTTGGATGTTCTGTATAGAAAAATTGTTTGCAAAAAAACTATACAAAGAAAAGTGCTGTTGATCAACCATGGGTGATGACAGGATTGAGAAATGCATGCAAAAAAAGAACTATTTGTAGTCTTGTTTTCTGAAATACAGAAATCATGAAACAGAAAACAAATGTAAAAAGTATAAAAACAAATTAATAGGAACTATTAAAAAACAAAAGAGGGAATATTATAGTGAACAATTACATAAAAGCAAATGGTGATATGAAAGCAACATGGCGAGTAATAAATAGTGTTCTGAAAAAACAAACAAAAATAAAACGAGTTTGTCACAATATTTTGTGAAAAATGATGAGGAAATACATGATGAAAAATAAATTGTTAATGGTTTTAATAACTATTTTGTGAATGTGGGATCAAACCTTTCGAATACAATTCCAAAAGTTGATAAAAATGTGAGCTACTTAATTGAAGGTTGTGAAGACAGTCTCTTTCTACATGAAATTGATAAAGAAGAAATAATTATGGTAGTTAAAAAATTTGCTGATAAAATATCTAATGATTG
>JARVLU010000528.1:18371939-18387790 GCA_031762415.1 Simpsonichthys santanae | reverse complement strand
TATATATATATACATACTGTATAGACAACTTTAGCTGTGCCAAAGCGCTGTTCATACACTGCAATCACAATAATATGATTAGGCCAAAACATGTTCTGATTGGTTTTTGGCATTAACTATTTAGTTAAATTTAGGAACTAAGACCACCTGGATATTAACAATTAAAAAAACAAAACATTTAAGCTTTAACAGGATTTTAATGACAGTCAATCTTGATCAACATGACTTTTTTTTTTGCATGTTGCAGTTTTTCAATTTTCAGTGAAACATCGCATGAAAAAAAAAAAAAAAAAAAAAAAAAAGCACACAAACACTGCAAAACAGCATCATTTCATGGATCTTCTTGTTCCAGGAGCTGAACAAGAAGAGGACGCAGAAGGAGATGGAGCATGCCCTGATGATCCGACAGGACGAGTCCACCCAGGACCTGGAGCGCCGGCAGCTGCAGATGCTGCAGAAGCTGCGAGTAGAACTCATGCGGCTGCAGCACCAGACGGAGCTGGAGAACCAAGAGGAGTACAACAGCCGGCGGCAAACAGAGCTGCACAGAAAACACACTCTGGAGCAGCGGCAGCAGCCCAGAAACCTCAAGGTGGGCCTGGTCTTTGGTTCTGTGTCCTGCTGGATGGGGCTGTCCAGGTGGTTTAGTAAGATGTTCACAAAATTCTCATTTAATTGGACAACTTTTAACCAGAAAACATGACGTTTCGTGTGGATAAACATGATATTGTCAATGTTTTCTGACTTCTACATTTTTTACATAAACTTTAGCAACATATTTGCATTCATTTACATTTGTGGTGTCCCAATAAAAATCTTAAAAAATAAATCAAATAAAATAAATAAAAACACAGAGAGATGCTGATCTTGTTGCCATGACAACTGCTTCTTCCCAAACATGTGCCACCTTTACAAATGTAAATAATTTATTCTCCAATTATGTAACATCGCTGGGGTGAGAGGGTCACTTAGGTCAAGTAAAACATTTCAAGACTTTGGCAAACAAAATCCAGTTTTTATTTAAAAAAAAACAAAAAAGTTTTAACCCTTTGAAAACATTTCTGTTGAAGTTTTTTGGAATTTCTATCAAACGTCATCTTCATTTTTCCACTGAGCTTAAACCAAAAGCAAATTTGAACCAACTTTTAATGGATTACCGTATTTTTCAAACTATAAGGCGCACTTCAAATCCTGTAATTTTCTCAAAAATCGACAGTGAGCTTTGTAATCCAGTGCGCCACATGTATTAATTCTGGTTGTGCTTACTGACCTCGAACCAACTTTATGTGGTTATCTGGCTGTTTTGTTTTGGTTCTTGCGCCTTATAATCCGGATAATCCGGTGCACTTTACGTATGAAAACAGACTCGTTCATTGATATTGCGCCTTGTAATCTGGTGAGCCTTTTACGGTAATGCATTGCTGTTTTTATCCCCGAGCAGATGCTGGAGATGCAGATCAAGAAACAGTTCCAGGACACATGCAAGGTGCAGAACAAACAGTACAAGGCTCTTAGGAACCATCAACTGGAAGTGTCTCCCAAAGGGGACCACAAAACAATCCTGAAGAACCTGAAGGAGGAGCAGACACGCAAGCTGGCTGTTCTGGCTGAGCAGTATGAGCAGAGCATCAATGAAATGATGGCTTCACACGCGGTACGAAGATTTTCAGCTCACTCAGCGTTGCATCACCTGTTTGTAATGAACTCATGCGTACAACAGTTTTAACATCCGTTGTTTAGTAAGTGAGGCTCAGCATTAAACACCTATAACATGAACAGCTGCATTGTCTTTTTCCCCCCCCTAATGCCTTTCTCCAGATGCGATTGGAAGCAGAGCAGGAAAGCGAGTGCCAAGCTCTGAAGCAGCAGCTGAAGCAGGAGATGGAGCTCCTGGACGCCTACCAGAACAAAACCAAGTCACAAATGGAGGCCCAACATGAGCGGGAGCTGCAGAAACTTGAGCAGAAGGTTTCCATACGGAGAGCACACCTTGAACAGAAGGTATGTTTAAAAATCAAAGCGCTACTCAAATACTTGCACCATGAGTGACCTCAAATGGCTTTTGAATGAAGGGTCTGGGAAGGAACTTCATTAACTTTTTATTACAGCACATTTTTAGCAGCTCATCCTTAGACAGATTCTTATATCTCTGCTTTGATACAAATAAAAAAACAACAACCTATTACTTCTCTGAGGTTCATTGTGGCCCCACCAGTGTCTACTGATAGACCTACTTTAGACTTATGTAGATGAAGATGCGTAAATTTTGTCCTTCCAAACCAGCTGAAAAGATCCTGCAAATGTCTATTTTAGATGTTTATATCCTTTAGTTCCCATAAAATACAACAATTATACAGCTTTTTGTTAAAAATAATACTAAAAATAAGGAACACCCACAGGTGAATATGCACAAGGAGTTACTTGTGCTTTGTTACGGTGTCTGTTTGCTATTTAAACCTACTACAGGTGGTAGGAGGGATAGTCTGAATGCTATGGGGATGAAAACAACTAATAACGGCCATTTAATAGGCTGATAACATTCAAAGCCGCTGGTCTGTTGATGTTTTCATGCACTTAGAGATAGTCGATTCCTGATATCTGTTCATTGTTCGCTATCAGCTTTAAAACTCCAAAGACTGAACAAATTCAGAATTGCCTTGATGATAATATGTGCGAAACAAACCACATTGAAAACATTTTTGCTGTTTATAAATCAGAATCCTTTGTGTTGTTTGAACACAGAAACATCATTAGTCCTGGAAGAGAGATACCACGAGAACATGATCATTATTTATTATCAGTTATTTAGTCTGTGCATTTCTTTGAAGTTTAACAAGATTACCACCTAAAAACAATTGTTTGTTTGCTCAGAATTATAGTAAAGGTGTGTCTCAGTTGAACTTTTCCTTAATAAATGCATTCATTTGGTCAAATCAGCTACATTTCACCTCGGCAGCGTGGCAAGATGCAGCTGATTTGACATTTGCTCCAGGAGTTCTGGAGCAAGACCAAGGTGGTTTTGTATGACAAGCCAAGAGTCCTCATTAACAGCCACTTTCACGTATTAATGAGACACTTGGCTTGCTATATTAGTCGAGGGCCCTCTAGTGGCTGAAAATGGTAGTGTTCAATATTTTCCATGTCAGAATGAATGAAATCGTCAGATCTCAGCCAAAAATTGGTTATAAATATGGGGGAAAATACATCACTTCACTGTATAAGTCACAGGCATGCTAATTTATGCAAAAATCTGCGACATATAGCAAAAATTACGGTACTAATATTGTAGAACCATGTGTATGAGTTAGTGTTGTTTTGTCTTAACAAAGTGGAGCCTGCACACCTGATAAACTTCAAAGCCCCTAAGCTGGAAAGCAGAGTTGTCGTGACTTTGCCTTTTCTGATTAGTGTATAAGTTAATGCTCCTTTGCACAGACCTTGTGATCCGGGCGATGTATAACATCTTTGTATGCCTGTTTCCAATTGCTGCTCCTCTTGCAAGAATTAAACCTGGTTTGTGAAGATTCTAACTTCTTTGAGTGGCTTATTCATTTAATGAGTTGATGATAGGATAATTAACTTATCCAACGTGACATTTTAGGACTTTAGGAATAAATTGCCTACCATCAGTAAATCCTGATTATATGGGCAATTTATATATAAATCCTGAAAACATTTGACAGCGACATTTTCATTTTGCTGATGAAAACAGAAGCCTTAATATGTGACTAAATAACAGCCATGATGTTTGCTGATTGCAGATTGAAGAGGAACTGGCTGCCCTCCAGAAGGAGCGGACTGAAAAGATCAAGCACTTGTTGGAGCGTCAGGACAGAGAAATGAGCACTTTTGACTCAGAAAGCAACAGCCTCGGTTTCGGAAGCCTTGGATCTCTGGACTTCCCCAAAGAAGACAACAGATGAAAGTGGATCTATCTTTTTTGCAGGACGACATATCTGTGCCCTTTTCGACTCCACTCCACTGGACAACTTCCTCTGCTACTGCTCTTCTCTCTTACATCTTCTAATCGAGGTGTTACTACGTGCAATGAGAGCTTCGGTTTGAAACTCGAAGAGGGAGAAACAGAAGAACCATTAAAGGCGTCAATAAAAAAAGGCAGTGTTTGGACTCTTTTCCTCCATGCCATTTCCTCTTTTTTGGTATGAAACAAATAAATCAGGAAATTTTAGTAAAAAATGGGCACTTTGATATGTTTAAACAGAAACCCATCATGTTCATATGATACTCAAAGTGTGTGTTACATGGAGGGACATTGTGGAATGTGAACTGCGGACTCCCCCGTGGTGTTAAGCTGCTTTGTCTTATTATTATTATTTTTTTTAATAATTAAAATTTTGTTGTATTTATTTTAATCTCTGAATGTGAAAATTACTGTATGGGGTATCACTGGGGTTTATTCTTTTTAGTTGTTTTGCAATCATACTTCCATGTTGTGCTTATGCATACAGTATAATGTGGTCCCTCACTTTTTCTAGGCAACACTTTAAATCTTTCTGTTCATCTGATATGTAGAAACAATTGGCATTAGCTTGACCAACCTGTTTATCCTCACAAGTCAAGATCCCACTTGGTGAAACTGCTTATTATTGCATGCACTTTAAGGACAAATTCAGGTTGTGAAGTGAAGCATGAATCTGTCGAGAGATTTTAGCTGTTTGTATATAAGTGGTCATAGCTATTTTTTGTTCACTTTTACTTTAAGCGCCACATTTGATATGATTTTTTTTTTTTTCACAAATGCCTTTATTTATTTTGTGCCTGAAGCAGATTTAAGTTATTGTGTTTGTTATATCTATATTTTACTGACTTAGGCCAGCACCATTTTGTTTGTCCGGACTTGTGAATCATTTAATGTTCACTAATCTTGTAAAAGGAAAAATGGTGAGAATTGTGCTGTATAATTTTTTATATGAATATTTGTACATGAGAACATAGCTAGAATATACAGAGACACATGTCTATTACTGATAACAGAGCCTAAAGAGGAAATATTTCGGTTTCTTTTTTTTTTATAATACTGACAAATGGTCATACAGTAGTTCAATATATTGCTAAGTCAAATTACTAGACTTGCAGATTGTATAAATGCTGGTGAATGGAACCACACACTTCTTACAATACCCGTGTGAGGATCTGTAAACGTGCACTGGGTCGCATTTGGAAGTCGTTTGTGTTCGAGGACAAGATTTTCCCAGATATTTTTCCACCGTGTTCATTACGATTGCTGAACTGGTTGCACAATTATTCCATTCGCGGTGAATGGAAGAAGGTAATTTTTTTGGTGCTTGGAGTTTGAGAAACCACCTTTAGCCTTGTAGTTTTTTTTTTTTGTCTGAGAGAACAGTTTGAGTTTCACAAAATGCGAGCGTTTTGCAACCCTCCTCCTGAGTCAAAACTCTACAGAAGACCCATGACCTATTTGGAGTGCCCAAGGCAGTGAATCACTTTAAAATAATTAGCTAATTGTGTGAAAAAAAACAAACATTTGATCATTTTTGGAGTATTTAACATGAACGTTTTGATGCAACCCTGTACTGTTTAACAGACGTGTTTTTCTTATTTGTTTGCACCATGTTGGGTCTAATTCCTCAAACATTACAACGTATTTCCAAAAGATGAATCTAACAACCAGTTTCTGATGGAAATAGAACCTAAATGCTCTTATTTTCTACGTTGAGAGCTAAATGCTGTCTGACCAGAAGAGTTCTGAACTTCCATTTGGTTTCTCAGACTTCTCCACGTTCGTCAATGTTCTGAAATTGGATGAAAACGTTTCTCACATGCAGTAAAGGCCCTTTTCTTCTGGTTTCATCTCACTGAAGAGGCTTTGTGGACCAATGGTTGCATTAAAAAAGTGCTGATAAGGTGCTTGTTTGCTCGAGAGCTTCAGAACAACAAACCTTACAATTTGTGTAAATTTTAGGTTACTAGAAAGATGTATTTAGTTAGAGCATAAAGGGGACTTTCCTAAAGAATTTTATTCACCATTTCCTGTGCAGATCAAAGACAAAATAAAAAAAAAGGCTTTGTTGAAAAAAGTTTCAACATCCTGTGACAGTGCAATTCTTCATGTGTGTGGTTGAATTTCTTTGTAATGCCTATTTTTGTGGCATACAACTTTATGTTTTTTTCTTCCTTTGGTGGGAAACGGCCACTGTGACCTACATTGTGAGATTTGATGTTTTCCATAATTCAGAACGCAGGCCAGAAATAAGATGTGAAAACCAGTTACCTGAAATGGGAATGAGAGGGAACTGGGTCTGCAGAGGACCCTTTGTTTTCTTTTATGACAAAGAGAACGTGCTAGATTTGACTTGCACAGCTTATTTTGGTGTTTCTGCACTGTATATTGATGTCAGGAATCCCATTGTAGTTTCCTTGAACTGGCAACATCTGCAGCAGCTGCCTGCCTCACCACAACCCCACTTTTATCCCGTATGGGGCACCTGGAAAGCCCCAAGACTGGCAGACGGGTGTTTAGCCTTTACTTGAAGCAGCGCTGAACGTGGGTTTGTGGCAAATCGAGTTCCCCCATCATGTTTTCTCAGGTAGTCAGTGGTTTGGCATCAATGCAGCATTTATTGCTTAGAAACTAAGATGCAAATTTCACCTAAACATCTGGGGGTCATGTCAGATCACGACAAGTCCTTTCACTTTCTGCAATACATGAACTCGCAGCTATATAGTCACAGCAAAGACTTCTGAACTCTAAATGTGCATGAAATCATCCATCCATGCATTATCTTCACCCAAGCTCAAGTCTGGTGTGGTAGTAGCTGAGAGCCGAACTGATCAAGCAACATTCATTAACATAACCTTGTCTTCAACTTATTTGAAAACATCTCGTATCGTGAAACTTCCAGAAAATAGTCAATGGGCATAAATTTACAACTGATTAAATTTTAGAGTCATCCCAAATCAAGATGGCCGCCACAGCTAGTTGATTCCACAAAATGCAAAAATTATAACTCAGTCAAACTTACAGCTGGTAGGTCAAAAAATGGTGAGGGAGTAGCTGGGTATGGGGTGCTGTTTGTAAAGTTACACAGTCACGAATTAACAGCAATGTTTTTGGTTTATTTAGTCTTCCATGAGAAAAAAAAAAAGTAATATTTTTTTTCCAAAGTCATATTTTCACCATGTCATTAATACAATCATAAATGTCATAGTTCCAAACTAAATATTTAATTTACAAGATAAATATTTAGTTTACTAACTAAATACTTAACTTGCAAGTTAAATATTTACAAAGTAGTTAGCAAGCTAAATATTTAGCTTCACACTAAATACTACAAATTAAATGCTTATGTCCAAGATAAATGCTTAATTTATAAACTAAATATTTAACTTGCAAGTTAAATATTTAGCTTGTGAACTAAATATTTAAGTGTAAATTAAATATTTAGTTTCCAAGCTGAATATTTATTTTCAAAACTAAACATTTAATTTCTAAACTAAATATTTATTGTCTAACCTAAATATTTATTTTCCAAAGTAAACATTTAATTTCTAAGTTAAACATTTAATTCCTAAGCTAAATATTTAATTTGCTAAGTAAATATTTAGCTCAGACCTAAATATTTATTTTCCAAGCTAAACATTTATTTTCCAAAAATAAATATTTAATTTGCTAACTACCGTAAGTATTTAGCTTTGACCTAAATATTCATTTTCCAAACCAAACATTTAATTTCCAAAGTAATTATTTAATTTGCTAACTAAATATTTAACTTGCAAGTTAAATATTTAGTTTGTTAGCTAGTGTGGAACTAAATATTTAGCTTGTAAGTTAAGTATTTAGATTGTAAACTAAATACAGTATTTAGCTTGTAAATTAATTTTTTGTTTGGAACTATGACATTTATAAACGTATGAATAAAATGGTGAAAATATGACTGAAAAAAAAAACTTTTTTCTAACGAGAAAACCAAAATATTGCTGTTAATTTTTAACTGAGTAACTTTACAAACGGCACCCCTGAGCATCGTCCACAACATAAACTTTAAGCACTTGACGCCGTGCAATATTTTACTTGATATAACCCTGTCTGCCTGTTAGCAAAATATCTCTTGAACCACTGGATGGATTTTAGCAAAACTCACTGTTTGTACATCAGCAACTCTTTGACATTGAAAGTCGACGCAATTCAAGATGGCTGCCACAGCTCACTGATTTTAGCCAACATGGCTGTAACTCGGTGAATTTTAAAGCTACTTAGATTGATTTTGTGTGGTAGTAGTTGAAAGTACTCTCCATGATACACTTTTGAGTGCAAACACATCTTGCAAGATCTAAGTTACACTTAAGTTCATTATCAAAGTTTGACCAAAACATTGCAACTTCAGGCGGTGGGTGATTTGCATTTCTTTAAAGAATGCCTGATCTTTGACCTTTTTTTAAATTATAATTTATTTGTTTTGGAGGAATTGGAGGAAGTAACTCTACAATGCGTCACAATGAACTCATCTCCTGGTCTGAGCCCAGCCTGTCTGAACCTGCAGCTGGTCTTCTGACGCAAACATCACATGCACTGGCTACGCAGACCCACTTCTTTACGTAGTTGTCAGAGTTTCAGATTGTGAAATGCATTTCCTGTGAGCACTGGTTTCCTGTGTAAATATTAACACAAAAATATATATACAGTATAAAAAAAAAGATGACGTCAAAAGGGTTGGTCAAACAAAATTCAGCAGAAATGTTCACCAACATCTAAAGAAGAAATAGCAGTGGAGGAAATTTTATTACCAACACCCTTCCTCAAAAAACAACTCAAAAACCACATCTGCTCATGTCACCATCATCTTTCACTTTGTTGATTGTATTAAACAAATATGAAGAACTAAAGCATCAGAACTTGTCAATAAATTATCACTAAAGTTTTTAAAGATGCACAAAAACAAACCTCATATTCTTTTATGGGAGCTCAGAGGAATTCTGATGCTTCTAAAGGTTCATTAATATGAAAATAAAGGTGCTGCATTTCTTGAAGGGATGCATATCACCTGCTGCTTTTCATGCAGAGTTTTACATTAAGATAACCTTATTGTGCAAAAGGATGAAGTCTTATAATAAATGACCTCATGCAAGTGTAGTGCTCAAAGCTAAGGATGATGCTCAGCTCCCATCACATCAAAGTTTTGCTTAATATCTGTTAAAATGGCTGAGTTATAGCTCATAACTCACATCAGGCTGAGTCGGCCATCTTTGAATTGTGTTGACTCCAAGTGCAATTTGTTGTAAAAGTACATGCATTGATAGAAAGTTTATTTAAAGTTTTTAAGTTTAATTCTATCGCTAATAGCAAAGTTCTATAAATGGGCTGATGAGATATTTTGCTAACAGTATGAACAAATGTGCACAGACAGTTTCACTCTGCTTTTGTCTTGAGCGGCACGCGGAAATGAACACGAGAAACGTTCATGTAAAATTTTAAGCTTGCTTTTACACCATTGAAGTCTCGTTTTCTTTTCTTTGCTCTGTGGAGGGAGCTGGAAATCCTCTCGTCTTGAGCAAAACCTTCGCTTTGGAGCTCCCTCGGCAGCCAAAGTGGGAAAAAGAAAAAATGATTTTTTGCATCAAAAGCCAGTTTGACCACAGCCATGAACTGCTCCTGTGAATTTCTTCTGAACTGGTGTGTTTTCTATGCAACACACAAGTTGTGCTTTAATGTTTGCACCACCTGCCATGTGTCCAGTGGGTTTACGCCCCAACATGTCTGAGCAGAAAGGTGACATGTGACAGTGATTTAAAAAAAAAAAAAAAAAAAGATAAAAGATGCACATCTTAGAGAGAGGGGAAGAAATTCTGGGAAATTTGGTTGCCTCACAAACAGCACGTCATTTCCTCCCTATGACAAATATGTGGTTTCTGTTTTTTAAAGAAGTTTTAAAAGAGCGTGATTATGACAAGTCCACACAATTTGACTGTGAGAAGCAGAGGAGAATGAATGGTCATGTAAAGAAAATGTATTTTCAACAGTTTCTGGAGACAGCAGCAAGTAAGTCTCATTGCAATTATTTACATTTGAAAAGAGCATGAACTAGTCTTGTATTTTTTTTATTACTGTTCTAGACTAATTTTAGGGACTTGTGGCTGTTGTGAAACTAAATGAAGTTTGCAGTTTCCTGCATGAGTGAAGCAGCTTGTTTGTTTAATATATTAATAAATGGGAATTCTTAATTGAATTTGAGCATATAACTACATTAAATTATAAAACACCACCAGGTACCCTTTTGATCCCCTAGTCTGCACGTCTTGTTTGAGGAAGAGGTCATTTTTTGCCGGTTTTGCTGCACTTTTGGTTTTGAGAATGAACTTCTCTCTGGCATTACCGTTACTGACCATTTCTGGTTTCTTCAGCGTTACTCTACTTCCTGCTGCTTCTGCCTGTTAATTCAACGAGAGGTGTGGCGGCGAGCCGAAACCATCGTTGCGGGAAGGATCTGCAACCAACTATGAAGCTCACCAGACTCATCCACCAGAAAACTGCAAACATAACCAAAGAATATGTGAGCACTGTAAACTGCTTCAACTTTTACCACATTTTTCAGACTATAAGGCACATTAAATGAAACAAAACGGTCAGATAAGTCGAACTTTATTCAACTCTTTCACATAAAATCAGTTCGAGGTCAGTATGCACAACCAGAAATAGAATAAGGATTTTAAGTGCGCCTTATAGTCTGAAAAATACAGTATGTGTTTGCCTAAAGAAAAACGCTCCAATATTTAAACTGAACAATGTCAATCTTTTTGCAGATAGCTGCTCAAGGCGAAGGGTTCCAGAAAGCTGTCCACAAGGCTTCAATGAGCGGCATCCCTGACTCCGACATCTCCGGGCTGGAGCCCTCGGAGAGGATAGCGAGCATCCACACACAACTCCGAGCCTTCCTCCCTCATTTGAAGCAAGTGCAGGAGCAGCAAGGAAACATACAACCCCCCAAGAGCCAGCTTGTGGATCGGCTCATCAGGCTCACAAAGCAAAGCGAGATGCTAGCTGCTCGTGTGGAGGAGTTTTATAAAAACCTCTTCCCAAACCAGCCGCTCCCAGAGCCATCAGGTGGACCGACAACACTACCCCCAGCGCAAAACGTCTTCCAGCAGAAGGTCTACGGCTACGTGGTCCTGACCACCTATAAGAAGCTCCTGTCGAACATTCTGAAGGAGCGAAAGACTCTGAAAAGCAAAGTCTGCAGAAGGAGGAAGCAAACAAATGCAGTGAACTTCTATAGATGACCTGAGGCTGGCCTTAGGCTGTACGTTCCTGCAGCACTTTACACATTCACCTGATGAAAGACTTGAAGAGAAAATGCATGAAGGTGGCAGGTACATCACTATTATGGAGCGTATTTATGATATTTATTATTTATTTCCTTGAGTGTTTCTAGTAGGCGAGGGGTTGTCGTCATGCAAGTTGTTCAGTTCGCGTTTTCTCAGGTTCTTTGACGTGATTTGAATTTCTGTGCACGGAAATGTCAATTTCATTCGTTGTATTGCGTACGGTTGCGCTGGAGAGAATCTGGAAGGAAGCATGCAACGCGGTCTTCTGCGTTTTGTTGCACCCCGATGAAATAAAGACACATTTGTGCAACTTTAACAAGTCTTTTGTTTTTAACAAGCTTAAGAAATGCATCATGTGCTGTTTTCCACACTGAATCCTTCCATCAAGAGAGAAATCAGGAAGCGGCTGAGACGCTGACTGTGTGATATCAACGCCGAGTGACGCATGCGTTCAACAGCCAGCAGCATCAGATTGGAAAGATTTCCTGTCTGGTCAGTCACAAGGTGTGCCTGTGTGTGTGTAGGGGTCAGATAACTGTAAATGTGAACATGATATAGTTTGACCACCTGCATCTTTATATGGATGGACACAGTAGTGAAAATGGAAGTTCACTTGACATCCTCCATGTAGTTGCCACAGACAAACCATGAAGCCATGTCAGCGATACACACAACGGGAAAGATTTCCACTGAAATGAAGCAATTTTAGTCAAACTTTCCTCACATCACAAGTCTTCAGGAAACTAGAAGTAGATGGGGGGATTTATTCTAGGTCATGATTCAAGTTCCCTGTTTAGAACGTTGTCTTATTTAAAGCTCCGGCGCAGAGGGCACATTAGGGCAACAGCTATTTTGTCTGGATTCTTTTAAATCAAAACTTAAAAGTGAAGTTAGTTTTCATGTAAAACACCTGATTTTCATTAATTTTTTTAGATTAAAGCGCCATACATAAGGTCTCACAACATTTCACTCAACTCGAGGTCTGGACTTTGACACAATTCTTTTCTGATTTGTTGTGTTTGGGATTATAGTCCAGTTTTATGATCTCATTTGGTCCAAGCTCAATGAGAGTCACAGTTGGCTTTGCACAGGTAGCATAGTTGTAAAGCAAGCCCCAAATCATCACCCTTCCACCACCATGCTTGACAGTTCATGGGAGGTGTTTGTGTTGATATGCTCTGGTTGCTGTGCATCACCAAACATCTCTACTTTTAACGTATTGACACCCAGTTGGCAGACTGATGACACAGACTCATGAGTAAAAAAAGGGATTTATTTACAAGAGTGCAGGGAATGTTCTGGGAAGTTCTGAGCTGGAAGGGAAAAAGAGGACAAGGTGAGTTTGAGTAGACTTGACTTCTTGAAAATTGTAGATAATGGTTTCATACTTCTGGTTTTACAGGTTGTGTTGGAGAGAGAGAAACAAGGTGCAAGGACATCTCAGAAGACTCAGAGCAGGACTTTTTAAAATGTCACAGGATAATCACAAGGTTAGCCAAAGGTTTTACCATCTGTCAGTTGAGTTACCTGAAGGCATCATGTCCAGCCTCAAACAAATGTCTGAGCAGAGCAGTCTTCCAAATCAGGTGCAGGTGTGGAGTGGTGGATGACTGCAATGATCAGCAGCTGTGGGGAAAGTGATTACGTCTGGAAACCTATGAATCCACAACTTTGGTCTCGTTTGTCCAAAGGATGTTGTTTGTAAAGTCAATCAGAAGCAACTTTACAAACTAAAATATTAACATTTATTTATTTATTAGCGAAAGGACAGTCTTAGAGCCCTCTCAAACACATCTTGTTCATTTGGTTTCTGCATGTACTGTCCTGAACTTTAACCTTCTGAGTCCTGTAGAGTCTGAAACGTATAACACAAGACTTTTTGTAGCTGCTGTAACAAAATCACCTGTAGCAGCACATTAGTTCTTATAACTCCTCACTAAAATGGCTTTTTTATTTAGGCATCCATCTATTTTATTTATTCACTTTTTCCTTTTTGGATCAAGGTGCAGCCAGTGTCTATGTCCACAGTCGCTGAGAGGTGGGGACAGGTTGCACATCCATCACAGAACTTTGAATAGACTGATGTAAACTGAATCATCACTCTAAAAGTTACTATTTTAAGCAGCTTATTATGATGAAATAAGTTCAAAACACAATATTTTAAAGATAAGCCTAATAGTTTTAAAGATTAGTTAAGTTGCTGTTTTCTGGTTGATTCTGTAAGGAGCAGTGTTTCTCCAGGGAACGAAACAAACAACTGATGTGATACAAAATGATCGACAGATCAACGAGTCACCTTTATAATGGCATCGATTACATCCATGAGCCACATTAATGTGTTTTCTTTTACATAAAAGGATGTAAAACATGCACAGAGCAAGGAGATGAAAAATAAATCATGAAAAATAAACCATGTTTGTTGAAAATCCTTATGTCTCTGTGTTAGATATTATTAAAATATCTGTTGTCATTGAAGCATCAATATGTTGTTTGAAATTATTTGTTTTACCTTTAGGGGGCAGTATATTCCATTGAATTCTTTCATGATGTAAACAAAATAAAATACAGTACTATATAAAATAATGAAATAAGGCCTCACATTTGTGACGTTTAGTTCTCGTTTTTAAATAATTTCAGATGTTTTAGCTTTTCCTTGATTGTAACAGTGAAGCTCAACATGTGTGAATAAAAGGAAGAGGATGATGTAACATGCCCTGTCATTGTGGTTATTTGGTATAAAGTTCATTTACTTCCTTCCCTTTTTTGACTTTTCTTGTGTTTTCCCTTATTTGTTTCCCACTTTCTTAAGAAAGTATAAAACTCACCGTTATTATTTGCTGACACTTGTTTTGTGGCCTGGAATAATAATAATAATAATAATAATAATAATAATAATAATAATAATAATAATAATAATAATAATAATAATAGTTTTCTGCCAAGCTTGTCTTTTTCCTTGAGCCTGATGAGGAATTATTTCCATTATTCATTCCCTTTTCATCAGTATGATGACTTTACTGATTAACATTTACATCATCCGCCCAAATGGTCTTCCCTTCTAAGCACCGTATTTAACTCTGACGGATAAAAATAATCATCTGGTGTGAAACACAGAACTTGCACAAAGTTCTGACGGCAAAATAAATTATGGTCTTTGCAAAACTTTACGTCATTGATCTATGCAATTTACATTAATAACATCTATTCTTCAAGCATAAATGCACATGCACAGTAGTTTATACATTCATTCAGAAATAAACAGTTCCTGATACATTCATGTTGCATGTTTCCTTTAGATTTTTTTTTTTTCATTCAACCTTTATTTAGGCAGGTTAATCCCATTGAGCCTCGAGGACTCATTTACAAGAGAGATCTGTTTGTGTAGTTGCTGGAAGTTGGGCAAGGCCTAGAGTCAATGTCAACAACAAACTACAGAAAAACAAGAAGTTTACATAATAAAAGCATAGCTGTCATTTCCAAGGCTTTCTAAAAGTGACTGCATATTTTACTGTCACGCTTCACTTACACAGGGTCATCGCGTCCATGTTTAAAAAGCGAATGCTCATTTTTGATTCGATCTCAAAGCCATCCAGCAGCTGCAAAAAACAGAAAAACAAAAGAAGCAGGTTTATATTATTTAGGTCTTTTCAGATCTTTAAATCTTGTCTGATAGCTAGTACAATGATTCATTAAAATACTATTTAAAGTACAGCACTGTGCTAAGGGTTTCAGAAATCCTTGTTTTTAATTTTATATTTTTCTTCCAAGCTGTTAAACATTCTTGTAATGTGGTCTTGATCAGCAGTTCTGAATGTTTTCCAAAGTGTTTCTTTGGACTTGGCTGCATTTTGAAAACTTTGGTCTCACTGTGACACCAGATGGTTAAAAACAAAAAAAAGATGAGGAAAACAGCTGAAGAACAGTATCTGAAAGTTTTGTCTGAAAACAGTTCCAGCAAAGGTCTGACACACAACCTCAAACAGCTGATAATTGACTGCATGTCAGGTTTTCAGCTAACAACTCTTTGGAAATCGCGCCGAGTCGTCATGACAGGTTGCTGCTAACAAAGAGCCCAAAAACAACTTAATTGAAATTTTCTGGTAAGTGTCGGCACAGTGCTGGTTCATCGAGTACAGCAGCCTTTCTGGATCTGGATGGTTGACAGGGCAGAGTTAAGGGGTTTAACAAACCAGCAAACAACAATATTCCTGTGAAAACAGTCAGACTAGACTAGGGATGCACAACCTTAACGACATCGGCCGATATTAGCGATTAAGTTTAATATCAAACATCGGCCATTCCATCAAAAATAACTTACCAGTATAAAAGATGCTGTTTATATATATATATATATATATATATATACAGGTAGTCCTCGGTTTATGGCTGGGATCCGTTCTAATGGCTTGGCCGTATACCGATTTAGCCGTATACCGGATCCGGCCGTATACGCGGCCGTATACGCGGATTTTTGGCCGTAAAACAAAACCGAAACTAAACGGCGATCGGTAACGTCTTTTTAAACACGTTTTTTCAATGTAAAACAACTT
>JARVLU010000528.1:18361483-18371839 GCA_031762415.1 Simpsonichthys santanae | reverse complement strand
GTGTTGTCATTATGTTAGAGACAGTATATGTCATGAATAAATTTAACTTTAAGCACCCTTTATGGCATTTGAATTTGGTAGCAGGCCAAATTGACAAAGGCCATGCAAAATAATGTAGTATTTTAATTCCACAGCAGAAAAAGCTATGTAGTCTCTGTAAGTAGGTCTAAGGAAGAAAAAAAAAAAAGAAAATATTGGATATTGGCCAAATAAGTTTCAACATAATAAAAATGTCACACAAAGTCATCAGCTGTATGTTTCTGTACAATGATGAAATTAGTCTTTGCATTTAGCCCATCCACCACCAGGTGGTGCAGTGGGCAGCTATTGGGGGTGCCTGGGGGGGCAATTTGGGGATGAGGTGTGCTGCCCAGAGACACCACAGGTACTATGCAGTGACTGGGGATTGAACCTGGGACTTTTGGGTCCCAAGCTGGCTAACCTGCCTCTACACCATCTTGGCCCCCATAAATCTAATATTGTGCAACCTTCAGTCAGACATAGAAAAATAGTGAAAAAGTCTATATTTCATACTATATTTAACTCTGTGTACACTTCAATACTAAATATTTGGTCAAATTATGTTTTCTGTGTACTGACCTTGAGAAAATGTTCAAATGTGATTCCTTCATAAAATTCATCAGGCTCCTGCGTGTCAGGGAGAAAACATTTCTGAGTCAGTCCAGACAATGAAAGAATTAACCTTAATGCTTTTTTATTAGAGACAGCTGGTTTAAATACCATGTGACCCACTGAAACACTGGCCACTTCCAGCATGGCTGCGTCAGCAATGCTTTTGGCCGTTTCCTTCCCCAGAGCTCCGCTGCGAGACAAAAGCTCCTCTACCACCTGGATGGATGTGAACAATAACTGAACTAAAATGCTGTTTAAAGGCTTAAATCACAGATTTCCAAAAAACGATTAAGGCATGTGACAGATTCTCTGAGCCGCAAAAAAAAAATTATGTTTTAAAAACACGGATGCTTTGTCTTTTCCAAGCTCACATGTCTATATTCTTCAAGTGTTATCGTCCCATCGTTGTCTGTGTCGTGCATGTTGAATAAAACTGCAGAAACACACAGATTTCCCTTTAACGGCAGTTGTTCAGCCACAGATAACATGGAACGTGTTCACGGGATTGATTTTGAGACACACATCTGAGTTTGTCTCTCCGGACATTCTCCCTCTGTTCCTCGGTCATGCGCTGGGACGGAGGCCTGAAGTGAGACATGACCACCAGGAAGGCCTCAAAGCTGATCTCATCAACTCTGCCTGCTCCACCTTCGGTGAAGTTTCTGCAAGAACACACAGAAAGTACATCAGAGTGAAAACATGCGCTGCTGACTTCTGTAAAGTTTTTTTTTTCTTTTCTAAAAGTTCAAATGACTGTTCCGGATGTGCTTTTTTTTTCTAATGGTTATTATTCACATTGCTAGACTTGTTTTGTTTAAATATAAAAAGGAAATTATTTCCATGCGCATCAAAACTTTCCAATTTCTGAAATGTACAATAAATTTAAACATGTAGAATGAACAGCTGTTGGACATGTTTTGAACTGAGCGTGGAACATAATGCATGACTTACTACTGAATGCTGATAATGTCATGATAATTGGGGATCTCAATATTAATGTAAATGTTGAAAGTGATATCTTAAGCATAGCATTTAATAATTTAATAGAATCAACTGGTTTTATCCAAAATGTTCACACACCTACTCATTCTCATCATCACACTCTTGATCTGGTTCTGACATTTGGGCACATAGCGGAGATTCAGTACAAACTTCTGGTTTCCTTAGAGGGACAACTTTTACAAATTGGCTTTTTTAATGTATGTGAATGCTTTTTTTTTTTTGCAGTGCCCTGACATGACTTCTGCTGTGACTTGGTGCTATATAAATAAACTGCATTGAATCAAATTGAATTGACTTAATAAAGACTTTCAATTAATGATTATAGAGTTGTGTTTTGTGGGTGAATAGATAATGTAACTTAATTAGAAACTGAAAGATGACATTATTATGAGTCAAAAATCCCACAAGTCTAGGCTATGTTCAATCAAATAATTAATTTTACTACAGATATTTGTGTTGTCAGGTCTCATAAGAATGCCTTGCTTATAAGCAGACGATCTTCAAGCATAGTTTTATTTCTCCAGATTAATTGGCCTCAAAAACACCAATTTAATAAGGACATGTTCAGAAAATGTGTAGGACGCTAAATAGGTTCAGCCTTCTGTAAATCGAATGGAACATTTGATCATTTTCCGTATTTTCGCTTCTGGTCCCCAATACCTAGACAGATCTGAACATTTTTAATATCCAACCAGAGCATAGATCAGTGCCCCTTGTCTGCTTTGGTTAATCCTAAATTACATCTAGCCCAGAGAAAACATGACAATTCACAGTCTTTTTCAAAAATTCACCTCAGTAAGTTTAAGATTTCTATAAAACAGTGTCTGTTTGTGATGCAAACAGTTAAGAAATGCAGTGGTCCTCACCAGCATCTGATTTGTTGTCTCAATAAACCAATATACTTTTGGTTGCATTAAATTTTTCCAAACAAAGCCATGAGTATTTGTTTTTCCAGAGTTATAAATTAAAAAAGGGATTTACTATAGTACCTTTTATCAAAGAAAGCCTCTATGATTTGTGCCCGGATCGGATTGCATGCTAGATCTGGGATCTCATTCAAATGATGCCTCCTGCAACGGGAAAAAGACTTAAATGTACATTGTGATGATATATGAGACACTGTAACTGTCACATTATATGAGCAGACATTAAGCCTGTTCAGTGGGTTAGAGTTCAGTTGTACAGCTGATTTCCTTTAAATATTCTTTGTACAAAAAGAAATGAAACAGAACAGCTGTCGATTATTTTATTTCGCACCATTTAGTGGTTAAAAAAATCAAAAAGTTTCAGCTTACCGTAAAATATCTTCATTGTGACTCAGCTGTTTGAATCGTTTGTGCAGGACTCCAATCTGCTCAAAAGAAACTAGCAGGGAAAATGTAAAATAGAACAACACTTAATGGTTTAAACTTGCAAAAAGTGAAATAAAATCAAGCCAAGTTACATTAGATCACTGTCATGGGGGAACAAAAGTCTAACCTAAAGACACACAACAGATTCTCTCATGTCATTTATTAAACAACGCACACAGGTGTGTTAACACAGTGCCAATATGGAAAGACATCAGCAATAACCTCAGAGAAGCATATATTGCTGCCCATCAACCTGGGAAGAGTCAAACACTTCCAAACTATTCAGAGTCCATTATTATGTAGTCAGATAGCGATGTAAAATGTTAAATTTCATGAGTGTCAACAAGTATGGCTGGATTAAAAGGACAAAGTCTCTTTTAGTTTTCACAGAACATGGCAGCACCATAAAGCTGCATCTCAATGAACCACAAGACTTCTGCATGTAACAATGTCCTATGAACCTATGTGGCTAAAGTAGAGCTGTTTACCCACAATGCACAGCATCATGTTTGGTAAATACCAAAAGTCAGAATATCAGCACCTCAAAACAGTTTTAAAGTGCGATGATGGAAAGACCATTTAGGCCCGTTTTGCAGCAGCAGGACCTCTGCAACGCACAGCTGTGGAGTCAATCATGAACTATTCTGTAGACAAAACGTTTCTAGAGTCGAATATGAAACTGTCTGTCTGACAAGCTGAAGCTTAGACTAAACTGTATCATGATGCAACAGGACAATGACTCCAAGCACAGCAGCAAATCTGAAGAACATCTAATATAAAATTTAAAAAAAAGTGTTGCAACCACTCAAAAGTTCAGACCTCAGCTTGACTGACATGTTTGAAGAAATGTTCCAAAAACCTCAACAAAACAAAACGGTGGGTCAAAATTGTGAAATAAATAAATAAATAAATAAATAAAAACCCATTTTTACTTCATTTTTATTCAACACATAATAACAGGGTATTTGGAATTTGTGTGTTTTCGTACACCTAACGTTAGATTTGAACAATTTAAGAACCTGATGAAGACCAGAACATTTGTATCCTGTCTTGAAACCTAAAAAATAAAAAAATGAAAGTGGAAGGTGTCCACCTTTGGAGGGTGGAGTTTTTTTTTACTTTTATTCCTGTGACCAACTTTATTGAAGGTTTTCATGGCAGTGAATTTGTTTATTCACATCATATGCAAAGCTCTTTGGTTTCTGTGTCTACCACACTCATCTGACGCCACAGGTAGTCAGAACAAAACTATAAGGTCACATAAATAATAAAGCACCAATAAACATCTATTATTAACAACACACCTCTTCAAAGAGGAGGTACAGTTACACTTCCCTTAACTTTCACAGTAAATTATTTATAGCCACTGCTCCAAACAGACTGATTTACAGTCTGCATGGGTTTAGTTGCTCCTTAAAGACACAGTGATCTTTTTTTTTTGTTGTTTGTTTTAATAAGTAAAAACAGCTTTTTTCAACTATATTCCTTAATTACAGTTTGCATTAAATGAAATGTTCTTTTTATTGCAAGTAGCTTTTGTAAACATGCTTTATTCTCATTTTAAACCCAAAACCACCAATAATGAGTACTTACAGCCAGTTTTTTCCACAAGATCAATATATTCTGGGCGTCCCTGAGAGGACTGTAGTGCTCCCATAGCTGCCAAAAAGCCTCCTGTCTGAGTTTTGAAGAGACTAAAGAGAGCGGTGCTCCACAGAGGATCATGTTTCAGAATAATCCATGTCCGCACGACTTTTTGTTGCGTTAGAGTGTGCAGCTCACACCTGTTTCCCTCCTCATCCTCTCTGCACAGCGAGCAGGCCACTTCCGCAACAACCAGCCTGACGACACGTTTCAACAAACAGGATGACGCTTTATTCCTTTAGGGTTTTAGTCACAGCCTGCAACAGTTCACTGACACTTGTTGCTTATATGTGGAGGGAAAAAAAAAAAACATGGCAGAAGCTTCTCAAGATTCAGTGTAACATATGGTAATTACTGGATTCATTTCTACAAGTTTGATAATATTACTCATCTGTTGCTCATTTTAATCTATTGTAAACCCACAAAACTCCACCATCCAAGATCACTTGGTGTGTTTAAAAACGAATACAAGACCTAAAAAGTACAAATTGAATCGATAAATGCATGAAAATTATCGATTTTTTTAATGTAATGTGGCCATGAATGCATGTTTGCATAAATTAATATTAAAAACTTTTGGTTATGTTCTGTATATTTGCATGAATTAATTGCTTTGGTTCAATTTCAGCCCTGTTTTGCTGCTGTTACCTCACAAGTTCTCAAAACTCATCCAAACCAAAAGCTATAACAGACATTTTTTTTTAGATTTTTTTAAATTACAGTGCCACATATGTTCCAACACAAGTAAAATACATGCTGCCAATTACTGTAATTATTTTATTAGATATGTAAGGAGACTCCTTTGCCTTTAAGGTAAATCTGCATCTGACTGGAGGTACCTGATTGTTAGATGTATTGTGAAAACTTTTATAAAACATTTTAAAACTCAACATTAAAGTAAATGTAATTTGACTTGTTGCACATTATACTGACTTCTTGCAACTGAAAATAAGCTGAGGTGTTTGTGAAAGTTTGAATTCAGAACCAAATCGTCTGCTTCTCTTAAATATTGTATCACAAATTCATCAACTGTGAGCTCATGTAGTGCTGACAGCTTCAGATGACAAACACTTTAATCACTTGCAGCATTTAAATGAAAGTAAAGGAGAATTTAATGTTCTTCTAATTATAAAGTGCATTAAACGTCAAATTGCCGCTACACTGGATAAACTCATGGAACCTCTGACACAATAAACCACAGTTCAGTTTAACAGTTAGCAGCAGGTTTCGGCTCTGTTTGAGTCACAGGAGAGATTATTTCTCAGATTAAACATATAAAAGGTATTTATGTTTGGGGTTTTTGTTGACAGGGTTCATGAAGAAATTATTGTGAGTGCTGACGGCTGATAAACTCGACTGCAGGCCAGTAAGTAAAACAAACACCATTTTATTATGATCAGACTTAGGCAGCTCTGCACAGACAGAGTAAAAAAAAAAAGAGAAAAGTAACAGAAGAAAAACTAACTCAGACAAAGATGAGGGAAAACCCTAATTCAAAACTTAAAATAAATCATCTGAACCAACATGAAATGAACAAAATGTGTTTAAACCTTGAGACTATGACAGAAACTGTCATAAAAATGGTAAAAATTTGCCATTTATGATCATCTTTCACAAAATATCCTCTCACAACACCCTCAAAATTTATTTTAATATTAGTTTTGCAGTGTTATACTTTAAATATCATTTTTTTAAAAAGTGTAAAACAAAACAGATGTATCTATTGCAAAACAAAAATGAAGGGGAAAAAGCTGTTCAAGTTTGTGCAATCACACTAATAAACAAAAATAAACCAAAAATAAATGCATGTTTTGGGGAGTGGTGGCGCAGAGGTTAGAGAAGGTGGGTCTGTGATTAAAAGATCGCTGGGTCAAGCCCCAGTACAGACAAAGTCAAAATGTGGGTGGAAAAGGTGAAACACCCACACCTGCCTTCACTCTCATTCGCCCCACTCTGGGCCCCTGAGCAAGGCCCCTAACCCCCACTATTTGCTTTCTAAACAGGTCTTGCTTGAAAATGAGTTCTCATGGCTCAATGAGACTACCTGGATAAATAAAGGGTAAATGAAATAATAATAATAATAATAAAAATAAAAAAACATTTTGAATAAAAGCTTGCAGTATTACAACATACCACATGGGGGCAGCAGCAGCAAAGGAACAAAATATTGTTCTTAAAATAAAAATAATCTTTGATGGGGAGTTTGTTTTGTATCCATTTGTGAAGTGATAAATATACAGGACTGATGTGTGTGCGTGTGCATGCACATGTGCATGCGCACATTTGTTTGTTATATTTGGAGACTTGAATCAGCTCACCAGTTTGTCTGTAACCATTCAGAAAGGGGTGTCCCCTAAGGTGGGTTGTTGAAATATGCGCCCCCAATGTAGACGTAAGCAAGTTATGTGTGTTTGTGTGTGTGTGTGTGTGTGTGTTTACTCTCAGCAGCTCATCGAGTAACATTTATGGCTCCATTACTTCTCGTTCACGCCACATCAGTCGAGTTGAATGCCTCTGTAATCACAGAGGAATCATTTTTCCACACGGTGTCTGTATCCCAACCCTAACAATGATTTTTTTTTTCCTCTTAATAAAACTGCCATGCTGCATCATTTGTACCTGTTGCATCCTCTGTTCACATCCAGTCTCTGTCATTTCTGAGGGTGACTCAACAGGCTTCTTATGGATGATAACAGCCCAAACTGAACTCATTAAAAATTCTCCCTCCACGTTTTGCATTTATATCACAAGACGTCATTGGACGCCGGTCTTTTACATCCTTAATGACAGTGATGCCAAATGAAGGCTCTTGTATGAATTATTCCTTTATTCCATCTTTTCATTTATCCAGGTCGCTCTAACAGACCCACTGAGGCCGCCCGCCTTTCTTTCAGACCCCAATCTATCATTCTTAATGTGGTCACACAGTAGGACATTGTTAGATCCTAAGCTTTTAAGTCCTGCTACTTAATTATTGAGTTAGTAAAAGTTGAGAAAAGAAAATTTAAAAATTGGTTATTCACCAGAACTGCATACGCTGTTAGTTTCACCAAATCCTTAATTTTAACAACTAGAATGTATAACCATAAACCAACCATTCTGACATTGTTTATTTTTTTATTTTTTTGCCAGTTCTTTTATTGGATCACTCATCAAGTGGAGTACTGTTACTCTGAATATGCTAACCCACTAATCAGAAATATATGTGGCCAAATTACTCCTAGAAAAAAAAAATAGGTGCACTGTGCAGATTTTGGACCCTAAAATCTGAGCAGCTGTGGATTAATGGTGTTGCATATATTTTATGTTTAACCAGAAAGGAGTTGCATGGATCAAAAACCTCAATTAAATACAGTGTAAATAAAAAACATAAAATGCAGGGGGGAAAAAACATCTAATTATAAAACATGCAACACAAACCTTTAAGTGCTTATCACAAAATGAGAGCATGTGTGCAGTTTGTTGACTATTCAGCTGACTCCCAAATAAATCTTAAGGTCTAGCTTTGAGAGTAGATAAAGATTTTAAAGTTACGAAAGCAGAGTCCCTCAAAATGGGGGCTCTTCGGAGAACGTCCAACCCATCTTTATCTCAAACTGGAACCAGGATCTGACTTGTCAGGAAGGTTCTGTAAGTTTGTGAAGCATTTGGAGGCAAGATCATTTAAGGCCTTAAAGATGAGGCGTATGATTTCAAAATCAATACAGAAACTTACACTAAGAGGGTGAGCAGGGATGATGGCACACGGGGAATGTTCTTGTGCTATTATTTTCCAGTAAAGAGTCCATCTTGGACGAGACCTTGACACCTTAAAAAGGTGCATCACAGCAACCAAAGCAGAAAATGTGCATGACTGGGAGTCAGCGGACGGAAGAAACAACCTGATTCTTTGGATACGCATCGACTGAATCTGATTTAAAACAATAAGACACTGACGCATATGGACGCCAATACATTTTACAAACTGTAATAGAAAAATAAAAACCGCTGCAGTTTGTACAAACTTCATATGAAACTTGCCAAAATCTGGGGGTAAAAATATCACACAGAAATCTACATTTTGTGATGTCTGACTGAAATTCACAAGTTCGTTGCAGTCGTGGTGATGTTTCTTCACTACAGCCAGTAATAGTTGACCCTAAGACACATATACTCTGTAACAACAATGACACCATGTTCATTCATTTATGTATTTAACCTGATGCTGTTAGACTCTTGAATCCCTAATCAGAATTATCACTGTGAAAAAAATCACTGTAATGCCATTTGATAAGTGCTGCTGACTATCCACGTTGCTGATCTCATGCTGCTGATTTATTTCATGTTGCTGTGTTCTTTCATCTTCATCTGCTCACACAGACTCATGTTCATGCTGCTGTTGTTTGGCATATTGTTCTTGTACTATTAGTGCTTAGTGTATTCTTAGTTTAGCATATTTTTTAGTTGTATCTTAGATCTTATTACTGTTTTTCTTTACAATTTAATCTTTTGTTGGATGTAACCGGCATCCTGTGTAGACAATTTCGTTCCACCACTTTTACCACACGAGGTGCGAATGACAATAAAGAATCCTTGACCTTGACAATGAGGTTTCCCGTTTTCAAAAATCCCCTTTTTTGTGAATAAATGTAACCTTATGTTTCTTGGACGACTCGGTTTGATCCGTTCTTTGTTCTATTGCACATCAACAACATTAGTGAAGGACAATTTTAGACCCTGCAATATTTGCTCCCCTTTTCCAGGGTGATATTTCAACCTTGATTAATACAATAAAATGAAAATTGATCGAGTTATCAATTGTTTCAACCTTGGCACAATATGCTTTGTATTGTTTCAAGGTTATTTGCTTCCTCTCATGTAGCTGAAAATCTGTCGTAACCTCAAAAACCTGTTAAACGTTATTTAAATTGACACGTAATAGTGATCTTGGTGCATTGTGTAGGATAGGTAGTTGAACAAATAAGAGCATTTTCATTTCTGCTCTTCTTGCAGAGGAATTGATGCATCCAGGGATCAATCAATGGACCAGAGAAAACAAAACATATACTTTTTTCATTATCAGTGCCTGTCCTTGAAATGTTCCTGTAGAATCCTCCCACTCTGTGCGTCTGTGTGTTTGTGTGTGTGTGTGTGGATGGGTGGGTGGGGGGTAATGTAACCATCACTGAGCGTGCTCTCTTTGACGGCTTGAAATTGATTTGAATAAAAGGGCTCAGAGTTGGGGAGAGGAAGATGAGGAGTGTAGGTACACAAAAAAGAAGGGGGTGTATAAAGCTTGGCCAAGGAGAGAGGGCAGCCTGCTCCTGTTTTGCATGCAGGGGGGCGGGGTGGGGGGGCTTCTTTGGGAGAAGGCTCTGACAGGGCATCGCAGTGCTGCCTCCAGCTCTCAGACAACAGCTGCTCAGAAAGAGGAGATGTCCTGAGGGTGCCGCCACACGTCTCTCCTCCTCCTCCATCCCTCTCTTCACCTGTCTGCCTCTTCCTTTCAGCAAACAGACACATGCTAGACACGTGCGACACGCTGCCTGCACTACTCTGTGCACATCCCTCTGAGTGACACACACTTGTGCAGTTCGGGGAAAAATTGATTGTGCTTGAATAAACATTCAAAATAAACCAGGTCTGAGTTCTGATGAGATGTGTGATTTGTTCTGCTTACTCAGAAAGGTGCTTGAGGATTAATTATCAGCCCTTTGATGGGAATCAAATTCTCCTCCTCCGCCGC
>JARVLU010000528.1:18344981-18357494 GCA_031762415.1 Simpsonichthys santanae | reverse complement strand
CGTACATATTCACGTTGTAACTTGGCAACTTGTTCAATGTCAATAAAGTTTCTCTGACTCTGACTCTGACTCTGACAAGCAGCCCCGTCACATGCAGCATCTTATCTACACGAACATCTGCATGTTCAGTTTAAATAGGAAGCATGAGCGTGCAGAAACTGACTATAGGTTTTTTTCTGAAGTATAAATCAGAATACAACCTATCAACGAGTCGCAACTGGTTAATTTGTTCGTGTGATTACACTGGTCGTAATTTAATTTAATGTGTTTTTCTTGAATAACAACAGTTTTCCTGCTCGTTCGTGACATTGTTCTATTAGTTGACCTGAGGATGAATCACCTCTGTAATGCTTTTAAGTGAAGGACACGTCAGCCCTCCTGTTCAGCAGGGGGCTTAACTCCAGTGTGTGGAAGTGATTCTCAAAGCTTTAACCTTTGTCCGGTCTTATTTGCCTGTATAATTACATTCAACGTGCAAGGAATGAATGCTTATTACCCCCTAATGTTCACTAAGTGACGCAAAATGAGGAGAGCTTCCAGCAGAACACGGTGGAAGAGCGACGCCACAAAGAAAGGTCAGGAGTGAGCTCGCTGATAAAAGTATCTGTATTGTTTCATTAGGAGTCTTTTAGTCGCTGATTTTTCAGGATTTGAATTCAGGTCCATTACTTTGACCTTAATAGACATTTGAGTCAGCAACAGAATTATTTATGACCTCCAAGCTCACCTGGTGCATTTATATTCCACATCAAAGATCCTGAACGTATACATGCATTTTACAATCACAAGACAATGAAAACCTAAATTTGAAAAATTTCTCTCCGTAACGTGCAAGATGTGCAAAAATTTTGGTATTGTATGCAGGGACAGCTGTTCAAGCCTGAAAAGAGAGAGTACTGAGTACATGTGGGGCGTCACTGACGTGCTGGATGGGACACTGCAGATGAATACGTGATGATTGGATTAAACAGGAACCTGTGATTATAAATTAGAGTCGACCCATCTGGACTGCGCTCTGCCCCTTCCACCTTCATTTCATCACTGATTTTGATAAAGTTATTCAATAGATGTTAACAATTAGTGCACAATTAGCGAGGGTTTGAATTAATTACACACTTTTATACCCAGTTGGATGCAATCACCTTCATATCTAAAATCGTTTGTCTCTTCTTTAGACTTTAAAAATTATAGCTTTTATTTCCAAACTGACATTATAACATTTTAGCACATCATTTAAAGTTTAGTCCTTATTTTTTTAAAATCACTAACCCGTGGATTGAACTGAATGAAACTTTCAGGAAATAATTGATGAAGGTACATCCACAGTTAACCAACTTTTGGAGCCAACACTATTCAAGATGGCCACCACACTTCACCTTAAAATCACAAAAGTGGTTATGATTCAATAATATTAAATATTTTGACTTACATTTGGAATGAGAGAAGCTGAGAGTCTTTTTCAAAATGAACCCCAAATACCACTTGTTCAATGTATTTGCCTGAAACTTTGCATTAACTGTTGCAATCAATTCTTTCGGCTGTTGGTAAAAAAAAAACAACTATGGAGCGCAGGATGGATTTTCAATGAAACTTTCAAAAATTAGTCATTTGACGCATCTACAAATAATTTACTCTGGAAAGTACTTTGGTACCTTCAGCACTTTGATCTGCTGTGGTGTGTAAAGTGCTTTACAAATAAAGTTTGGATTGGTTATTCCACTCAAGATGGCCAACTCACTAACCGACCTTAGCCAACATAAAAATGGACTGACAGTTCAGTTAACAGATGTTGAGCTCAGATTTGATGTGGTAGTCACTGACAGCCGTTCAAAATTTTGAGCTTTGACCAGAACAGCTATAACTTTGTCAATTCTCAACGTCAGATGATCTTAATCTGAATCTCTGGCATGAAAGACAATAGGTGATGTATGTTCTTTCAATGGATGCCAGGCTCTTTACTGTGCTTGTACCTTCAAAAGTCCCTGTTCATGTGCAAAAAAATAAATGAAATATCATTAAATAAAGAACCACAAAACATTTAATTTGTTCATTCACTCATTCTGTTAGAAGGTCATACGTTTATTTTGTGGTGTCATCAAAATAAATCTTAAATGTGTAGATCTTTATATTTATAGAAAACATTTATGAAACAACTAGTCAGAATCAGAATAAGCTTTGTTATCATTGTACTGGGATACAGTGAAATTATGTTCATACAGTCGTCCAAAAGATGGGCAGCGGAAATTTCTCAGTCCAAAATGGCCAGATTCATGGCTATTCCACTTCACTGATCCACGTTATGATCCTCCTCAAGGTCGATCCCACATGCTGTCGAGCCCTAGAAGTCACAGGTGACTTGTGATTCTCACAAAATCGCATCCATCTTACGGTTTAGCTCATTAATCAGCTGATTTTGAGTCCTCATAACACGAACCAAACAGATTTGGAAGCTTTGTAATGGATGAAACTTCTGCAGATGTCTTCTTCAAGTTGATAAAACAGAGCCCCGCTGTAGCCAAAGAGCAGAACCCCTGCCATCATATTTATCATATCATATCTTCTTTTTCTGTCAAAAGTGTAGCATTGAAGTTTTAAATTTTTATGTGTATTTTGGTTTGTGGAGTTTAGAACAGCCCCCTGGGCTCAGATTGTAGAAATGACATTACAAAGCACGGTTAGGATCTGCTAATCAGAGGATTGGTGGCTTCCCTCTCCATATGTAGAAATGCCCTTGAGCAACACATTGAACCTCTGATCTCACGTTGTGTGTAAGAATAATGCACGGTGGTGCAGGTGTTTAGCCTCCCAGTGAGGAAGTCAAAGGTTAAAATCCTGACTGGAGCCTTTCTGTGTGTCGTTTGCATGTTCTCATCATGCAGGCGCAGATCTCTCCTGGTCCTCCTACAATCACATCATGCACGCTAGTTGAACTGGTGACTAAATCGTCACTGGATGAAAATGGGACTGGCTGACCCTGCGTCCCTGTGATGGACTGGAAACCTGTCCGGGTCGCACTCTGCCTCTCGCTCAATAAAAGAAACACCAGCTCTGTGCAACGCTGAACAGCAGCAAGAACATTAAATGGATGGGTGCTGCGAGCGACTTCTTTAAGTTAAAACAGTCACTGCTTGCTTTTATTGTTTCTAAAGTCACAAGGAGTCAACACTGACAGATCCTTTTCAGAGTGAATAACTCAGAGCACTTTAACGATCCAATTAGTTTTAACTTACCAGTAGATTCTTTGAGGTACTTGCAAAATAGATGCACTTTTCTCTTAAACGGTTTCCAATGAGGATTTCTGCAGTCTTTGATAAAAGAAAAAGGATATTAAATAAAATCATCCCCTTGTTGTGAACTTCGGGTCTTTATGAACCTTTCACACAGACAAAAATGATTAGAATAAGTGAAATTTTCAAACAGCATAATGCATTCTGATGACTGTAGTGCTTTTTTAACATTGCTGTAAATGAAACTGAAAGTCAACAGTGTCCATAAAGTAAACGGCTTAACATTCTCTTTGTTACCCTGAATAGACTTTATTGTTCAATTAAAACATTGCACAAACGATAGTTAAAAAGCATCTCAAACTAAAACGTTAAATTCTTTCCAGTAAGCACAATTTATGTCCTGCAAATGCTATACAATACTGTATACTACAAATGTCCAATATAAAAAGCAACTTTTTTTTACCAATTTACCAAAACCCTCAGAGAGAATTGAGGTAAAAATGAAGAATCCTCCTGATTTTATTTTATTTTATTGTTAAAGTCTTCTTGTTAAAGCGAGTTTAACTCAGAGTCCATTGTTTGGCTTCATCCTGCACAATTCCAGCATGCAACACTTCCTCGAGGCAGTTTTTAAGGAGCATCAAAAGAGCTTGGCTGTCAGGGGAGTTTCAGCTGGTTTCATCTTTCCTTGTCTTCCTGTTGCTCTGTTTTTCTTTGTTGCACATGGGGGGTGGGGGGGAAACGTTCCACAGAGAGGGACGCCTTGCAGCTTGAAGGGACATGGATTAATCAGGATATATACTACATACAGTATATGTTTTGACTTTAGATGTTATAATGGCAGAGCAGCTTTAGAATTGCAAAGGATTGTACAGATTCTTATTACTCTTTCTGTGTATAATGTACACAGGAGTCATCAGGGAGTCCATGTCCACCTAATGCAACTGTACAGAGCAGGTGCTGCTCACCTTGATGAAATTCTTGGACCGGCTTCGGGCAGGTAATTGGTTTTCCCTGAATGATACTGACCCCTAATTGAAAGCTGAAAGAGGAATCCTTCGTTCCTCCTGCCCAGTGCTTCTTTGCACCACTGTGTGTGTTTTTTTTTTTTTTTTTCTGTGACCTGCATCTTTTCATTTTTCCCGTCCACACTCCTGCGCTGCGTGAAAGGTTTGACATCCTGCTCTTCAGCAGGAAGGATGAGCTCTCGGCAGCTGTGTTTATTATGTTATCTGAGGCGCAGTCTCTCCAAGGGTCCATGATTAGCGTTCGGAGAAGCTCTGCTGAGCTGAGATACAGGCCCGTGTCATGCTGCGGTGTGGGACCGAGGTGATCCAGATGAAGTGATTGCCTGCCGCACTGCTGTCAAGGTCAGTGGATTATGTGCTCAGTCTCATTTAATGCATAAATATCAGATGCAACTTATGTAAAATAAAGAGGTGTGTATTTTACAAAGGGGTCAGATTTAGCATGTCTTACTCCAGGGATCACAGTGTGAACAGATGTGGAAGGTTCCAGGGTATTTTTGCATACATTTAATTTTAATGCAACCCAAAAGCATTGGAGATAGTGAATATGAGCCACTTTATTAAGTTTTATAATGTTTTAATTCACCACTGTATGTGGTAGTTAGCCACCTTTCTGGATTTTATCAGTCTGACAGCTTATTTATATTAAACAACACAATCTGACATAAAACCTCAAACAAGCTCACATTTTTAAGCCGTTTATGTCCTACTTGTTCTTTGAACAACAAGATAAAATGTAATTCTGTATTATTATAAGACATTAATATTTTGTACTTGGGGTGCTAAAATTTGTGCATTAACGATGGCAAACACAAACTCATATCTCTGTCAAAAACTTATCTTTTCACTTTAAATTATCTCATATTATATCTGCAATACTGCTTACATTTGATTAATTGTATGCTCACTCCCTCCATTAGAAATGCAACGATCACGACTCGTATGTCATAGGTGGCTTTATTAATTTCTTCACAGATTTTAACTTTCTTCACGTAACCCTCTTTTCTCTCTTTTTTTAATTCAGCTCATGGAAGAACATAAACATTAATAGAAAGAAATACAACTGATAATACTTGAAGTGAAATAAAATCTTCAAAAGGCTAGAAAACCAACAGCGCTCCACTTCTCCAGTCTTCACTTGTGCTGAAGAATAAAGAATGCTGTGTATAAACCCCTGAAGCTGAAATACAAGTTTAATTAATAAGAAAAACTACAATTGTCTCCTGATACAAACCTACTAACAGCTGGCTTGAAAGTTTTACTATTCTTAATATTATCCATCCATCCATCCATCCATCCATTCATCCAACCATTATCTTTACCCGTGTCACCGGTGCCCATGTCCAGCGATCACTGTGCGACAAGCGAGGTTATCATTAAATTTATTTTGTGCATCAAAGTGGCCCAGAAAAATCCTGGCACCTGAACAAATGTAGCTGGTGACTCAGTCTTGCTCCAACAAGTTTTTGATCTGCAGACTGGAGTGCACTGGGATTCTGTGATGGTTTTAAGAGATTTTCCTGCTCTGTGACCATCACTCTAAGTTGACGGGAAGTGTGTGCTGTTGCGGTGATCTGCTCCCATGAGTCCTCGCTCGGCAAGTGTGATTGTGCTTCTGCAAGTGAGCTCCCAGAGCAGCATGGCAGAGGAAATATGAAGGTACAGGTTTTATCGAACCAAAACCACAATAAAGTTTTGTACATCCAAAGTTTGTGCTTCTAATGATATTTCCAACAACATGAAAGCAAGAAGAAGAACATCGTACAGAGTGTTTCTTCTTTGTTCATTCGCCTTCATTGTCATTGTTGACGTGCTTTAAACTATTTCTGCAAACCTATTTTAATTGTTTATTTGGGTCATAACCATTCAGGCGCAGGATATTAGCCCAGAAGTAAATCCATAATAAATAGGATAACAGGAGGGTAATCAATCACAATGTGCCAAAACTCTTGACACGTGACATCAAAGATCCAAAAAGAAAACGTCCACAAAGCCTCCAGCATTATCATAAAGACGTTTTAAAAGATTTGCAGAGATCTTCTGTGCTCCTCTCCTTTTTGTGTAGAGATACATTACAGTACCGTAACTTTGTTATTTTTAACAAGGGTTTCCCCCACTAGTACTTGTTTTATGCATCGTCTAGTGAGTGCCATAAAACACCAGACTGCAACCTTCAAAATAAATGATCAAATGTTGCTTCACATTTTCTTGGGATTTATCTCATCTTCCACAGTTAATTGTGGATGTACCAAAACTGTGATTAATTTCTTGTAATCTATAACCTATTTTTTTCCTCAGTTTATTTGCACATTTTATTGTACAAAGTAATTACCTCTAATTCAGTGGTTCCCAACACTGGTCCCTGAGGAACACCACCCTGCATGTTTTAGTTCTTTCTCTGCTTTGACACACCTGATTTGAATGAATGGTGATTAACAGGCTTCTGTAGGACTTGATGAAGTAGTTCAATCACTGAATCAGGTGTGTTGGAACAGGGAAACACCTGAAACATTTAGGATGGTGTTCCTCAGGGCCCAGGATTGGAACCACTGCTCTAATTTACCATGTAGAATTTCTTCAAAACTAATAGCTGATGACTTTTAGTTTTGTTGAACCTAGTGGCACACTTGCTGATTTTAGCTTCTTTAAAAATGACTTTGACCAAACTCAAATGTCTTATTTGTTATATATTTAGCTAAATAAAAAGGCAGGCATATCTGTGGTCAGCACAGTCTTGTTACACCTGACATCCTTTTGGCCTTCCATCTATAAACTCAGAAGTTGCTATTTGCAAAATTAAGAGTCAGGAAAAATTAACTTGAACTCCCTCCAAATTATGAATGCCAACTTGGAAGGTGGGAGAAAATCTACCAGCGCCACTTCCAAATCCAATGTGGCCGACTCGTGCATGAAAAGTTGTGATAGTTTCAGTAAAAAAAAACAAACAAAAAAAAAAAACATTTAATTTTCACGTCTATCAGTTTGTTTCTCAGTAATCCAGTCAGACACAGTACTTTTTAATGTTGCTATGCTGTTTGAATGCAAAAAAACTGTTACTGCGTTGTGCTGTTAACAACGAGCCTGGTCCCTGAGCAGAGCAATGATCAAGTCCTTCTGCTTGTCCAGCCTGCAGGTGGAACACGGTTAAGTCGGGTCAGACATGATTCCCAGCGTTCTGACTTCTGAAGTAGATGGAACGCAGCCCGTTTCCTGCAATGGGGTGCCTCTTCAGGATAGGGGTGCTTTTTTCAGTGTATCACCGGTACATAAAAAAGGTGCCACTGCCATACCCACCTTCCCAATTGTTTTGTATAAGAAACATGAAAATCCTATTTATGGACCCAAAACAAACAAATAAAATGGTGTCAAATTATCCACCAGCTACTCTAACTTTCAAAAATTGGCTTTGACATTGGCCATCAAATGTCCTTATCTGGCAAAATCTGATTAAGGCTAATATTTATTTTTGCCATTTTTGCCACAGTACACAAGTGCTTTATGCACAAAGTATAAAAACATGACTTAAATGTGAAATATGTATGTTAGTTTTCTATTTAAAAATAGTTGTTGACAGGTGTAATAAACTAACAAGGAATTAAAAAATAAATTGTCCATCCCATTGGAAAGCACTTTGCTGCACACATTTCTGGGAAACTCATTCTAACCAGATCTTCATGTGTTTTCTTAGTTTACTTGACTTGAATTTGCTTTTTGGTTCTGAAAACAGGACAGGTTCTGACATACAGAATGTTCTGTTGATATGAGTAGCATGCACACAGACTCGCAATAAATCTTAAACCGTTCATACTTTTCATCACAAAGACTTGTTAGACAGAAGTTATTGCTGTCTTGTCCACATACACAGTGAGGATGATTTAAACTCTTCAACGAAAGAAAATATTCAATATATTCATGTGTTATTAAAAATAGATTACCATTCGAAGAAAAAAAAATCGAGTGGCAATCAGATGTGGGAAATAATGTCACTTCCCCAATGTTTGTTATCAGCAGGCAGCAGCTTGAAGATCAGATCCTTGAAGATGTCTGTCACTTCAAAGTGAAGTAAATGAAGGGAAATCATGGCTGGTAGGTTATTGATCAGACACGATGTTCTGCTGTGTTTACTGCTCAGTCAAACAGGTGACAGGTGAGGGATCTCCTGTGCGCTGACAGATACTTTCTTCCTGCTGCGACATTTGAATTTCTGCTTTGAGTTTGCAGAGAAAAGCTGCTGGGATGGATCCTTTAGCATGCAGAAGGAGAGTCATCTCTGTGTGTCCAGGTCGGCACACAGCAGGTTTCAGTCTGGCTTCATAATCACTGCTGGCATATTTAACACAATTTATATATTTAGCTTGTGTCATTTTCCTTTTTTTGAATTGTCATAACATTAAACTTAAGTATAACTGTGTGTTCTGAACTCAGGAACTGCCACAGGGAAAAGTTTTAAAATATGTATTTACAGTGCGTACAAATGAAATCGGTTCAAGGTCGACCTCACTAGAGAGTAGATGAAAATTAGAGGTGATGTTGAGGACGTTATAATAAGGATTTTAATGCCCAATTTATCTTTATTACCTTATTTATTTATGTATCTTGTTTTGTTTTCAGGTTCTTAAAAGGAGCTAGGAGGATCCAGGTGTCCAGAGGTGTGAGGCGGTGAAACGATGGAGAGTGGGTCAGGTGGGTAAGTGGTTCAGGGAGTATTTTCTTGATGAGGATTACCAGCAGTGAGAGATCTCGGAGGAATCAGATGAGGGAGGAGGGTTTCTGTTCAGTTCTGCACAAGTTGCATCTGCACAGAGAAGGCGCAAGTGAAGTTAAGTACAAAATCATTCAATGTTATAAAAAAAATGTTCTCAAGAGTTGGTTAAAAAAATCCCTTGTGTGCTGGTATGATCCAGGTTATGGTCCGAGCTGGTCTTATAAAGTAGCAGGGCTTAGGAGTGACTGTTCACAGATAAGACTGCAGGATCAAGACGTGCGGAGCCAAATCTGCCTGCCCACGGCTCCACCTAGAGAAAAAAGGGAACGTGCCTGGAACAAGTGAGATCTTCACATGAAGAATTATTTCAAGATAAGTAACCAGCAGATACTTTGAGATAAAAATATTAAACTTTTTTCTGATCAAAACTATAAACGTTTTGTTGGTCAAAGTCTTCTTGGATTCAGGCGCCTCACTGTCCAGCTGGATTGTAGCTAAAGTAGAAAACATCCAGAAAGTTTTTCAAAAGTTTTAATATAGGAAAGAATGAAACTTCATATTATCTTATGTCAGACGTTCTTTCAGTTATAATTTTTTAGACATTGCTGTTGCAGTTTTTAAGATGAATTTATGTCCATTCTTGTTGAGTAAAAGATTTGAAACCAATTTTAAGTTTGTTGTTATCATTGTTGTGCTTACTACATTTGATTTTTACGGAAGCCGAAAAAGGACATGTTTAGAAATATGTTTTTAGAAAATTATCAAATGGAAACTCATTTTTTTTTGTGATAATGAAGCTTGTTTTGTTGTTATAATGTTTAGTTGTGTAATTATTTTTACCACTGGGATTGTGTTTTCTTAAGATAAGTTTGGACAGTAATAGAAAAGCAAATTTTCTCATGGTAACTAGAAATAATTTCAAAATAAATTTAAAGAAAAAAAAAAAGGTTATATCTTCATCAGAAGTTTGGATGGTCATTCATGCAACTGATTTAAGCTGGATTTGTCCCATCATGAAACACCCGTCACTGATCAACATACTAATCCAAGAGCCACAATAGTGTTACTGAATAATTTAACTGGAGGCAAGAAGAACACCTAGTGTTTGCACCACTGTTTCTTTTCTCAAAATAAAAGAAAACTATGGGTCATCTTGAGAAAATTAAATTATCTCTTTGGGATTGGGGGTGGACAGTTTTTCTGGTTCTCTATGATTCTGCATTGATTTATTAATTGATCTAATCTCCACGTGTTCGTGCCAAAATCACATAGCTCTGTTTAAATGACGACATGCTGTTGCAGATCCTGCAGGATCAGGTCTTACTTTATCCTGCTGAAGTAACAAGATGCCTCTCAGAAGGAGAAATGCATGTGTGTTTCTCTGTAAAAATTTCAACTAAAAGCTGCTTTGATGGTGACTTCACAGATTTAGAAGCCCTTTACAATTCAGTGGTTCCCAACCCTGGTCCCTGAGGAACACCACCCTACTTGTTTTAGTTGTTCCTCTGCTCCAACACAACTCATTGGAATGAAAGAGTGGTAGGCTTCTGCCAAACTTAAGGAGGTAATTAAATCACTGAATCGGGTGTGCTGGAGCAGAGAAACAACTAAAACATGCAGGATGGTGTTCCTCAAAGACCAGTGTTGGGAACCACTGCTTTTCATGAATATGCTGTTACTAATGCTGTCTTTTATATTAAAGTTTGAATGTTTATTTTTTTCTTTTCACATTAAAAACCTGACAGATATCCAGAATATACCTTTCTGGTTGTCCAAGATCAACTAAAACTCTAGAAACTTTCTTTACAACGTGGATTTATGCCTTGTGTAACTCAGTATGGCGTCGATTTTCCACCACAAATTCAAATTTATGGTGCAGCGTGGCAAACCGGTGCGGTTCTGCCCCAAAATGATTTATGAGAAAAGTTTTAAAATCCGTTTGTGAATTTGAGAATCTGATCAACTTATTAACGAGGCCCGGGGGGGGGGAATCAATTTACACGCTGCCACCAGATTAATTGTAAACCGGTCAGCGCAGAGTTCTCTTTAGCAAATCACGACTGCGGTGGCAGCAAATCAAGCCTTCCTGTTCACATGACAGATGGACTGATAGAAGAGGCGGTGACCCCCCCATTTCTTGTTTAGCGGGGAGCCACACAGTTATGGAAGAAAACAGAAATTTTGACTGACAGTTTTTGATTAAATTAGAAGGCAGAGCTGCATATTGAAGGAGAGAGGAGTGGTTTTGCTGAGAGACTTCTTGTACCCACCAGGCTTTCTATAATCCATTCTCATTTTAGTCACTACTTTAAAAAGAAAAAAAAGTTAATTCAACTGCTCAGAAAAGTGCTGCAATAGTTTCATTTAAAGACAAATGACCGACAGAAAACAAACTTTTAAAACACGTTTGTGGTCTCATGATTAATGAATCAGGAAGGATTGAATTTGTGAGAAAGGTTCAGAGCCTCAACAGTCAGTGTCACTCTGACTCATAATAAACTGGATGGAAGAAGTGAATCCTTTTAGAGGTAGATTTTTCTTCCTTTTACATTATTGTCTATATGTCACCTTCAGAAATAAAATAAACAATATCTTAAGTAACGCTATCTGGGTGTCACTTCTTCATAAATGCAATGCTTTATGCTGCAATCTACACAATTACAATGCACAATCTGTAACTTACAAGAAAGTCGCTCTCAGAAACCTAATCTCGATGAGACATTGTGCCTTTTATGCATAGAGAAGATTAATATGGCAATTGTGCTGAACGACAGGGCTGCTCATGAGAAGTGTTTTAATAGCCCTGATATATCTAAATCAGACAGCTGCTGTCTGCACATCTTCCCACTCCACCAGCACGTCCTAATTGGCAGGTTGGTATGGGAAGGATTTTATAATCACCAAAAGGTTGCCTGATGACAACCAAGTTTGCATTCCTGAGTAGCAGACAGGGGGTGTTACGGGATTTACATAAAATATGTTCGATATGTGGATGAACATGGAGGTAGGGAACCAAACTGTATAAGAGCAAGCAGATGGGAAAAGGCATGAAAATAGAATTAAGAAAATGAGGACGGAGGAAGATGTGATGGCTTTTTAGAGGGAAGTTATAACATTGTTATTCATGGATTTGCACACTCAGATAAAGAAAGGTTTCTTACAACATCCTCATGGCCTGAAATTGACGGGTCAGAATGACTGAACCTGATTAAAAACAAAACGCCCTTACGCAGCTGGACAGGATGACACTGTATGACTAAAATGTCCTGCAGCAGATCACAATCTGGATTACAAACACGACCAAAACACCTACAGAATGTGACATTTTAAGTAGCTTGAAATGTTAAAATGTTTTTGGATTGTCATTTAAAGGGCAAAAACGCCGGCAGAAGTGACAAAAACTTTGTATAAGAGTCCCATGTTGCTCAAGAGTTGGACTACTTGATGACTACTTGATTTGGTAGAATATAATATTATTTTATTGATGTATAAAGCTCAGACTCAAACACTACCTCTGAATATTCAAAAACATTTTGTAAAGAGGAATAGTTGC
>JARVLU010000528.1:18315983-18343417 GCA_031762415.1 Simpsonichthys santanae | reverse complement strand
TATATGGTTTTGTAAATATTTTGTGTTTTCTTTTAAATTTGAAATGAACAAATAAATAAAATAAAATAAAAATAAAAATAAGTAGCCATGGAAGAAGTATGATCATGTACCTTTTTGCCTTTGTGTTGATGTGTTTGCAATTATTGGGTTTACATCAACTGATTAACACTAAAAAAATGACCTCTACATATAATGAATTATACACAAAAATACCACAGTCCATTTCATAGATACTGGTTTAGACAATATTTCAGAATGAATAAAAAGAAAATTTAAGTTCCTAGAAAGGAAAAGAATGGAAACCCACTCGTGTCCATTTGTGTTTTTGTTCCCTGAGCATCTGAGACAGCATAATCTCTTTCCTTAGGCAAGTTTCCTCAAACTAAAAGCCATTCCAGGTCTCTCTTGTAAATGAGTCTTCGAGGCTCAATGAGATTAACCTGCCTAAATAAAGGCTGAATGAATGAAAATTTCCACCGACTGGACCAGACAAGGCTCCAAACGCGCTTATGTCAGATCTTACCTGTATCTGAAACCTGCACTTTTAGGCTCTGTCTGTGTACCATTACTGATAAAGTACACGCAAAAGCATTAAATGAAAATATTTAATTAGGTGTATTAATATGTCAGTCTTGCAAAGTGAATATAAAAGTTTTAACACCTCTATGGCCATTCAATAATAAATAAATTAAAAAAAAAAACACTGAAACCTGCTCCACTAAGAAACAAAGCTCTTCACCAGTCAAGCACAGCTTTGTTTCTTTAGATAGACACAAATCAGACTTAGAGTCCGAGAGTTTCACAAAGTCACTAAAGCTCAAACACAATCAGATCGTTTTGGCGAACCACAAGTTTTGGCAACGCATCTGCTCTCCCTGCGGGTTTTCGATGGCTCGTGTCCTTTCAGAAAGCGCCGTCGTCCAGAGGCATGTTCCAGAGATAACAGGCCCACAAGGAGCGCAGAGCCAATAAGCAGATGAAAGGTCTGGGAGGAGCTGAATAAACACTGAGCTCAATCAAATCGATTTTGTTAAACAAACCTCGTCCCTCGGGGGTGTTTATTACTCGTGCAGTAAAATCCACATCCATATAAATCAGATCAGTGTCCTAACGAGAGCTGCAAAAGCTGAATGCATGTTTGAATGTTCTGTTTCATACAAATATTTCTATTCAAAATGATGGCGCTGACATCCCATCAACAATGTACTGCTGAGCCTGACGTTGACCAGTGATGTCTACACACATCTGCACAGCTGCTTTGATCTTCCCCCCAAAAGCAAAGGATTAAACGAACAGCAAAACCAAGGCGAGTGACAAAAATATACACAAAATTTACTATTGAACAAAAAATACAAGAGCAGGATCAACCCATAAATGTGTCTTGACTGTTGCAGAAATATTTTATGGTAAAACAATAATAATAATAAAAAAATGCAGTAGTGCATAAATAACAAAAAACATTATCTTGCAACAAATTTAATAGAAACTTGCAGAGGTAATCTGCATATAAATGCATTCTGCCCTGGTACACATCTTATTCAGATTTAAAGCTGTTTTGTTTCTGCTTCACCTGAGCGTCTGCTGGCCGGACCTGCGCTGCTGGGATTTCCTCTCCTGTTTCGCCGCAGTAATTGAATGTGCAGGTGTGATGCTCGGAGCACAGGGACTTCATTAGTAAGAAGAAAAATTTTCACCAGACCCATTTTTAGAATAGCCCAAATGCTGCCAGCTACATTTTGACATCCCGACTCATGTTTTAACATAAAGAGAAAAAGGTGCTTAATTTATTGCAAGAGGGAGATGATCCCAGAAGAAATCCCTGGGTAATAATAATCAGACCATGAGTCTGAGGTCTGCAAATCTCATAATTAATCATAAATGTTAGAAACACTGAAATAACTGTCAATGAACTAAGACGCTATGAACAATCAGCATGAATTATTACTAATAATTTGTGTTTACAAAAGCATCACGAGGAGGATCAGTTATGCAGAGAGCGATGGATGTAAATCTTGTAAAAATAAAATCTTCTTGCTGATAGATTCGAGCAGACGATCGCACCGAATTGTCTGGTTAGGAAATCACTTCCCTGCGAGGGACCGTTCGCTGACAGAAAACAAATAGCCGAGTGTGACTTGAATATCGAGTGTAACAGAAACAAAGGAAAGTTAGATTATGCTGGAGAGAGTACAGCAGTTTGTGCAAATATGCAAGAAATTCTGCATTAAACATTTACTTAAATAGGATATTCTTAATGCCAATAACTTAAGAGTTACATAACAAATTAACTGTTGGTACTGTATGTGCAGTGCAATAATAAAAAAAATCACAGTTTTAAAAGAATAAGCTTGAATTAGAGCTAAATATATTTTCTTTATAAGGTTTTTCTTTTATATGCATGCCTGTACTAACAAAAACTCAGATGAATTTCTTAAGGGAATTAAAATACACGTCTTTTCTCATGTCATATTTTAGACTAAGATCATTTTATGTTGAGAACTGATTCTTTTTTTTTTGTTGTTGTTGTTGGTAATACCATGATATGCTCGGAGTGTGTGTGTGTTTATGACATTCAGCTATGACTGCATCAAATTTTAGTCATTATCTGTAAACTGACAGTTTCTTTTCTTTTGGCTAATGTTGACATGAAAATTTGACTGAATTTGTCCAGTGGGTTAAAATATATTTTGCTAACAGGCAAACAAAGTTGACACCAGCAGTTAATACAAAATTAAAAAAAAGACGTTGCACACTTTTTTATTTATTTATTTATTTATTTATTTATTTTTTGGTGTTTTTAGAATCAGAGGTTTTTTTTTTTTTTTGTTTGTTTGTTTGTTTTTCGCACCACATGCGGTACATGTGGTGGAACGAAATTGTGTACACAGGGTCCAGATACATTCAGCAATAAAATGTAAAAGAAAAACAGTAATAAGATCTAAGATATGAACTGAGAAAACCATTAAAAATACACTAAGCACTGTTAGCATTAAAACAATATGCCAAACAGCAGCACGAACATGAGTCTGTGTGAGCAGATGAGCACAAGTGAACACAGCAGCATGAAACAGATCAGCAGCAACATGAAACAGATCAGCAGCAACACGATGTGATGTTTCACAATGATTATTCTGATTAAATATTCATGAGTAACAGCCTCAGGGTAGAAGCTGGTCCTCAGTCTAGTGGTTCTATGCTCCTCAACCTCCTTCTTGAGGGGAGTGAGGCACAAAGTGTGTGCTGGGTGAGCGGGGTCCTTCATGATGCAGGTGGCTCTCTTCCTGCATCTGGAGGTGCAGATGTCTGTGACAGTGGGGAGGCTGACTCCAAGACTTTTGTGTGTGTGTGTAAGTGTGATATGTAACTCATTCTCTATACATGCAGAAAGAAAAATAATTGGTGTTTGGGGCCCCCAAACAGGGCTGTCAGAGCTGCAGTGAGTACGTGGGTGAATGATCTGATCATCTGACTGTTGATTACAGTAATCCACATTATTAGTAGAAATAGAGGGCCCCAAACCAAATTTCACTTAGGGCCGCATGAAGGTTTGGGCTGGCCCTGAATGGTTCATAAGATTTTAGTAACATACAGACAGCTTGGTCTTAAAACAGCGGGCGATAAGATTGCCAATAAAGAAACCTTTTTTTTTGCAACATTTCAACAAAAAATTAATTATCAGCTGAAACGTCGGGAACCCAATAAAAATCAAATTATAAAAATTATTTGCTGCTCATGAGAAACAATTTGCATCCAAATGTGACACTATTACATTGATTGACAACATTTTTATGACACATTCAGGCAAAGAGGAGGAAAGGACTTCCCCCCCAGCTGTTTGTCAGTAAAATATTTGTAAAATTTCTCAGTCTGTCTTTGGTTGCTGTTGAGTTTCCGTGGCTGCAATATCAGACAAATAACTTAAAACACAAAAAATAGACCAGAAAATGTTCTGAATGTTACACAGTGTAGTAAAAGTCACATTTAAAAGACAGTATTTAACTGAGACAAACAGTTTGATGATTTAGATCACGATTTAATGTGAAACTTACAACCCCGAACCTCGTTTTATTCAAATTAATTGGTGATTTTAAATGAACATTTAGCCAAGAGAACAGTGAGCATTAGGTGTAAAAATTAAAGCTTGTGATTTATTTTTGGATGCAATAATCATGTCTCCGCTTCCTCTCCCAAAAAGAGAGAAAAAACAACCAAAAAAAAAAAAAACATTATGTTGGAGTTCAGTTCGAGCCTTAATGAGTCTGGAGTCACCAACAGGCTCAGACGTAAGGGGCTCAAAAAGCATTTTTTCCACACTCCGTATCAACCAGGGACGCAGATTTTGATTCATCCCAAATCTGCATACCTAATTTCCATTTCAAAAGGAAGCAATCCTTTTAATTACCATGAAATTGGGTGTCTTTTAGCAGCTGACTTAGATGCAGGGAAGACAGAAATCAGACAGATCGGATTCTGGCTTAGAAGATATCCCACTTGGGAAATTACCCCAGAGGTTTTTAAAGTGTCAGCCCACTCACGTGCTCTTTGTGTCAGTAGGTGAAACGACTCCCCAAGCTGACAAATTACTGTTTAAATAAAGGACCCTATAGGTTTTGATTTAAACAAAGAAAAATATCCTGTTTTATAAGTTTAAGACTCAAGCCATGAGTCAAGTTTAGAAAGAATTTGGTCTTTTTTTTTTTTTTGGTTTTAGTGCCGTTTTGTTTTCTTTATAATCCCAACCAGAGCCGAGATGGTGAACGCTGCTTCATGAGATTTTGAATTCAGCTTTTGTTTGCCCTGGGATGCGGATCAAGATGATGCAACTCTTTATTCAGTTTTGATAGATCATTTTCTGAGGTTTTCTGAGCAAGGCAGAAGCGTTTTGTGACCCAATTCCCAAAATGTGGGTCAGCACGCCAGTTTTTGGGTCCATCCTGCAGCACGCCTGGACTGAACACAGGAAAGTTAGACAAATTAAGAAAATAAACATTTTATGTTTTCTTGCTCTGGCATCTGAAACATTTCATTTTCCAACACTGAAGACGGGTCATCTGAAATGCGTCAGTAAATTTTAACTGCATAGAAACTGCATCTGGATCTAAATGGTTAAGTCAGATGGTGAGGACATTTTTTTGCATAAGTCATTGACTTACAACTTGTAATAAAAAACTTTTTTTTGTTTAAAAACTTTCCATCGCTCATAAACAAACCAGTCACATCTGCAGCCATCTGAGACGTGGAGCTGGATCAACGCTGGCCTCCGGCTCCTGAGCGGATTGACCCGTTTAGCACAGATCTGCTCTCCTAAATTCTGAATGAGCATCTGTGTGCCTTGCAGCAAGCTATTGTTTTTTTTATTTGATAGATCTGCTTCTGCTAACTCCAAAATGTCAATTCTATGTAAAGTCAGTCATGCTCAACAGTAGCGTAAACTCAGGAGTGATAATGCTCACCTGGATTATAAGAAATTAAGAACAAGGGGATAATTTTTGGATTTTCTCCATCAGCAATAGTGTATTTTAGTATTTTTGAAACTTTGTATACAATATCTTCATTGTTTTCCACCCAGTCTTGTAAAAATTTAATGTTGACGCTGTAAAAACAAACAAACAAAAAAGTAATTTAGGACAAATTTTAATAACCCAAGCAAGTATCCCAGCATCAGTGTGTGGCATGGAGGCTGCACAGCTGCAGAAAGAAAAACTTTGCAGAGAGTGGTGAAAGCTGCACAGAAGACTGTTGGAGTCAGTCTCCACACCATCACACATTACACCTCCAGATGCAGGAAGAGAGCCACCTGCATCATGAAGGACCACACTCACCCAGCACACACTTTTTGTCCTGTTCCCCTCAGGAAGGAGGTTAAGGAGCATTAAGTGGAGAACCACTAGACTGAGGAACAGCTTCTACCCTGAGGCTGTTAGACTTATGAATATCTAACCAGAATAATCACATCATGCTGCTGATCTATTTCATGTTGCTGTGTTCATCTGTGCTCATCTGCTCACACGGACTCATGTTCGTGCTGCTGTTTAGTGTATTGTTTTTGTACTACTAGTGCTTAGTGTATTTTTAGTTGATGTTTATCTTATTACTGTTTTTCTTTACATTTTAATACTTTTGTTGGATGTAACTAGGACCTCGTGTACACAATTTCGTTCCACCACCTGTACCACATGTGGTGTGTATGACAATAAAGAACCTTGAATCCTTCAAGTAGTTTTGGTGCGTACATCTAAATAATTTGTTTTTGTTTGTTAAAATGGTTTGCAATAAACAACCTCATGCACACATACAGGGGATTTTTTTTACTCTTATCTGTAACATTTTTTTATTTTTTAGATTTTATAAAACAATGACCTGATGGATATTTTATTAACACACACCATCATAATAGGTGGGCAGCGATGAGTTTGTTGGTCTGCCTGTTAGTAAAATATCTCAAACCACTGGACAGATTTTAATGAAACACACGAAAGTAACAATTGTTTGTATTAACTTTGTCAATGTGATTCAAGATGGCTGCCACAACTATTCTAACTCAAACCCAAAATGTCTGCATCGCTGTAGTTTTTACAAACACAGAGCTGACAACATTTTGCAGAACTTTCATTGTTTCCAGACCACAGAAGATCTTTGTTTTGAGCTTGGTAACGCAGCGGGTGAAGTTCATTCCTTCAGTTAACGCCACTCTCAATAAATCAAAAAACGAGCCTTACATGTTGATATGAATAAAGCTGTAAAACTGCAAATTATCCAGTTTTTATTATGAAGCTATTTAAACAAACAGCTGAGGAAACCTTCACTTTACAACCCAACTAATACACATAAAGATGTCACATATTTGGTCTTAATTTTCCATCTAATGAGGAACATAAACCTTTGTTTGCCCTCATTTACCAATGGGTCAGGTTGATCTACTCCATGTTGCTGTTTGTCTTCCTTATCCATTTTTCCTTCTATTAAAAAAAAAGGGACAAACAAAACAATTTTTCACATTTAAAACATTTAAGGTTATAGTTTAAATTTTTGTTTTTGCAGCATTTATTATCTGTTAGTGGTTTTACGAGTCACGTGTTGCAACGCTGGAAATAACATTCTTGATTTTTGTTAACGTGCAATGAAACACAAATATATATATATATATGTGTGATGATGTAAATTATAGCAAATGGGCACAAAAGATTTTAACGCGCTTTAATTGGCTGCCTGTGCTGTCACAGCTGCTGCTTCGACTGCAGTTCCCAGTTTACTTTCATCTCTGTGGGGGTGAATCCTGGTTTTCTGTTCCCCAAAAACTGGATATAACTTTGTATTTACCGTTATTGTTCAGCGTCAAACACTTCTTAGCTTGAAAAGTTATTAAGATATGGAAAAAGAAACAATTCTGACTAAACAGGTTGATTAAACATGCCACATCTCAGTATGGCTGAACAAAAGGAAAGAAAAAGCGGAAACAATAAGGATGAAGAAGACTGATAAGATGGCCAAATTCAACAAAAATATGGAAATGCACATTTGTTCTGCTTGAAGGGCAAAAACATAATCATTCGGACTATGGCAGAGATTGATAACTAAAAGAGACAAGTCCCATTTAAAAAGAACGTGGAGGTTAATAAAACGGCAACACAATAAAGTCTTTGTAAGGAACTCAAACCCCCCGTTTCATTTTCCAATTAAATCTCTGAGATGTTGAAACAAAAAACAAAGAGAACGCGTGTGAAGATAAAATGACAACCAAAGTACTCAATTATACTGCGAGCGCCCCCAAAACGAACAGGAGCACTTTGTTTAAAAGGTCATTTATATCGTATGAAACTACATTTTAATAAACCCAACTCAACCCTGCTCCTCTAGACGTATTTTAGAGAAACCAACCAAACACGCCTGAGGACAGACAAACAGGTGTTTTTGTTAATAACAGTTTAAAAAAATAAATTAAAGAAGCCATCGTGCTGCAGCTGAATCCCCACCAGAACACATTAAATTAAACTGCACAAAAAATGATTTATTGTTAAAAATAGGTTATTTATGTCACGTTTTAATTTTTTTTAATTGCACGTTGCTGAAGACAAAAGCGCTATGATGTTTTTTATCCATGATTGTTAGTAAAATATCGTATGAAGCTCACCAATTAGCACATATTTGACTTGAGTCAGACCAGTTCAAGATGGCCACCCCAGCTAGTTGACTTTAGTTGGACAAGAAAAGCTACAAGTCAGACCGTTTTACAAAAACTGAGCACGAATTGGTTGCGCCAGTAGCTGACAGTCATTCACAACATATGCTTTGAGGGCTGACAATTCATGTGACGATAGAACATTACCTGATTGAGCAAAATGTTTTCTTCAAAATGTTCAAGGTCATTTCTTCATATTAGATGATTTTAGTCAAGTTCTGGCATGCTTACCTTCATATGCTGCATCTATATTTTTTATAGTTTTTTTTTTTTTTTTTTTTTAACAAAGGGAGTTCCAAATGCTTTTAAATAGACTCCTATTGTGCAACCAACACGAGATTAAATGAAGTTTGAGGAATAGATTTTGTTGATCTGAGAAAACTCTTGTGCCAACAGCCTGAGGGATCTTTGAGATGCAAAAGACAATTTAATGTTCGTCTCACGTCTTAGATGCAATGATTTATAGGCGATAATTTAAAACGACGATCGACTAGAAGCCATTTGTAAAACACGTCCTGCAGCAGTCTCTGGTAAAAACAGATGTTCGAAGATAGGTAACATGCCGAGTTTGAAACGATTTAACTTTAAAGCCAACGCAACACCGTGCTTCACGCTCTGGAACAAGCTGGACGTTTTGATGTATGATTGGTTGTAACAGCACAAAGAGTGCAAACCTAGTCAGATTAGGTCTGTCGCAATAACAAATTTTGCTGAGTGACTAATTATCTCAGAAATTATTGCGATAAACGATAATATTGTTTGAAATTTGACAATAAATTAGTAATTATTGTCAAATTTAAGAAGAAATGTGAAATTTACCCTGATGCATGCTCAATAATCCAGGTAGAAAAATCTAAAAAAGCTAAGTATGGTCCTCTGGACATTCAAAAAACAAACATAAAAATAAATAAATAAATAAATAAATAAATAATTTTTTTTTGCTTTGTTTTGTTGTGTTTTTTGAATGTCCAGAGGACCAGACTTAGCTTTTTTAGAAATGTGAAATTTGTTTTGAGTGTATCTTTGTTTGACCACTGGATGGCAGTAAGACTGTTTGAACCTAAGGATGGATAGTGAGGGAGCGAGCAGTGTGTCTCTTTAAGAAAAATGGGATGAGGCCTCATGATGCGACATGGGCTGTCTCGTTGCTGTTATGGTTTGAACTCTTTAGCATAACATTTTTCACACAAAGCTTTTAATTAGAAAAAAAAATCAGTAAACAAGTTCTCAGCTTCTTTTGAGGAGAAAAACAAATTTTACACAAAGGCACAGGTTTCAACCATGAATTTTGGAGCTTCCACAAGATGGTTTTTACCCCAGGGTCGGCCTGTTAGCTTAGCTCTTAGCTTAGCTTCTCAGTTTAGCTGCTTTTAATGATTAAAAAAAACACGATTTTGAATGTTTAAAATTGATTTTAAAGAGAAAGGGAGGGGGTCAGTGAAGAGCATAGGAGTTGAACCTTTTGTCATCCAGTGTCTTCAGTAAAAAAAGAGACACGAAGAAACGATAAAGCCGATAAATGAAAATGAAAGTTGCTAATTTTCATTCATTATGCAATAAATTGATTGATTGTTGATTGCAACAGGCCCAAGTCAGATTGAAAAATATATATATATATATATATATATATACACAGGTATATATTTTTGCAATAAATGCTGACTTAGCATTTGCACAATTAATCCTCAACTGATTCCAATTTGCACAAAAATCTCGTTTTGTTCACTGTAAAACTATAAAGCATTCATGCGCAATGCAGTGATTGTGAATTAAGAACAGCATGCTCAGGTGCAGAACAGGTTTTGAACAATTATTGTGTTGGTTACCATTGAATTCAGGTTTTTTCTTTTTTTTTTTTCAGCAGTTTGGTTTCACAAGAATGAGCTCATCCATAGCATCTCCACTGAACCTTCCCTCTCCCGCCCTCCTTCGCCTCCCTAAAGTCCCCAGAGAGATGGTGCTCGAGTTAGTTTCTGAAACTGAGGAGCAGCCAGCCAAATACTGCTGTTTTTCTCTTTGCAGGTGAAGAGCCCCTCAGCTGAAGTGTGTGTGTAACCAGGGAGCAGCACAGTTCACAAGGCCACAGAACTGTAAGTGTGAGAGCACCTCATACAAATTAAATGAATCCTCTTTAAAATTTGATACAGACACCAAAAGAACCCCACAGAAATGCATTATTAATGCAGCAAAATCCTCACAGTTGACTCAGTTTCACTCAAAACGCTCAGCCGAGCTCGCTGCCCGCAGATCGGACTGATTTTAGGGAACGGGTGTAAATGCATTGTGATGTAAATGAGTTTGCCTCTGGCTTCCAGTTACATAAACACACACAGGAGGCGAGTAGTGCGCGTTCTGTTTGCTGCTCCACACGGCATGTTGCATTTAAGAAAAAAAAAGGTTTTAGCGGAAAGGTTATGGGGGGAAAAGAGGAATATGAAATAGTTTCAAAACTGCAAATGCAAGAAAAATTACATCAGGTCATTTGAAAGAGGGAAGTATCCCTGAAAATGCTTACATCCCAGAAAATTTTATCACAGCTTTGCAGCTTTCTGTTTTCCACTTAACTCCAAAGTAATGCTGATGTGAATGCTTCATATAAACAGGTTATGTGATGATTTTTTTTAATGGAATTGAAAAGAGTTAAAGCCCACACACAGTCGTGCTGAAAATGCCTTCCCATCCATCTCGGGGTGTTTATATCGGCTTTGTGACCTGAAATGTGAGACCAAAACCTTTGTTTAAATGCATCAGCCGATAAAACCACCATGAAAGTCATTAGTGTGGGAAAGTACGCTCCCTTACTGAGCGACACCAAGAAAGACAGAAGTAATCACAGATTCCTGGCGTTTAGCAACTCTTCAAATTGGATGAGAGCATCTGCTGTGTCATTAAAACGTTCTGCCAGAGGATCCGACAGACTGAAAGGAACCCGCTGAAATTTTCATGATGAGCAAAGGCAGCTTCGTTTACTGTTGAGGGGAGAGAAAAAAACAACTATTTGTCTTCCCCCGAGGTCAAATGAACACGTCTACCATATTTTTCCACACAACAAATTATTTGCAAACTTGGGAAACAGAAAATTGTTTCCCTCAAGTTATGCAGGGCTTATTTGATTGTCTCTTTGGAGTTAATATCGGAGCCGAGTGTTTTGTTGCATCGAGTGTGGTTCACCTCATCTGCGTTCCAAAGGATGAACTGCACAGTCTTGGCTCGAGTGGACGATTGGCTGCCAGCTGATGTTCTATTCAAACACTTCATGACTCCAGGCCAAACAGAAAGCGCCCAGAGCTCTGTACTAACCAAACATCTGGTATTAAACTCTTGATTTAAAGCCTGATGGGGTCTATTACGAACCCTGACACCAGCCATTTAACTTTTTGTGTCGGTGTTCCATAGAGGGAAAACCGACCATCAGCTTATAAATACTATTTCTTTTAAAAAAGAAAATTCCACAATAAAGTAGTCGTCAGTCCATTAAAGCTATCTAAGCCCCCAAAATATCAAATTTAAATTATTTCTATTTTACTTTGACTGTCTATTATGTATGTTTTAACTTTCCAGTAGCCAAAAATGAGGTCTTGTTTTCAGTCTTTCAGCGGGACATGGAGTTTATTATTTTTTTTTTATATATATATTTTTTATATATTTCCTTTTTTAACAATTTTGTTTAATTTCAGCTCCACCCGTGGTAAAAATACTATTTTCTGATTTGTTTCGTGCGTGCTATGGGAGTACGGTGCCCCCACTAACAACGTCCTGCTTTGGGGGAAGCCAACAAGAATCAGTCATTGTCAGCTGTGGAACGTCCGATGCTGCAGCCTACACGCATGCGCCAAGAGTTCACTTGTGCACATTGTAAATGAGCTTTTGCTCTTTACATCCAAACAAAAACAATTTTTGTCGGACAAGATGAAAAGCGAGACTCTGCAGCAACATCTGGTTGAATAAAAGGTACTGCTTCTACAGTAAGACTTTTACAGAGGCTCTCGAGTGTAAGAAGGGAGCAGCCCATAGTGAGCTAATGTAAAAATTGGAAGTAAGGATAAAGGTAAAAATAAATAAATAAATAAATAAAAACCCAGAGGAATAAATTATTTTATATGTCATATCCGTGTATCTTGTTATTCAAGTATTTTTCTTATCCCCGAGGGGCAATTGGTTTCACAGTCAGTAGAGCTATTAAACGTCCATACTACACAAGACACACTAACAATACGGAAGTCAATGTTCATTGAGAAACCTGATCAATCCAGGGATGAAGGAGTTTTTCAGTCTGTTCATCCTACATCAGAGCTGCAGATACCTGCGTCCAGATGGAAGCAACCTGAACTCACCATAGAGTGGGTGAACAGGAGCTGCCAGAATATTTGTTTAAGATCAGGTTTCTTAGTGTTGCTTTCTGTTTCGTGCTTATCTGATCATTACGTTACCTCAGTTCAGTTATTTATTCTCTGTTTGTCTTGTCCTGTTAGTGTTTTAGTACTTTATTGTTGGGGTTGTCTTGGGGATTCTTGTGAATCCCATTTAGTTTTCTGCTTCACCTTCAATCTTCCACTCCCACCTGTCCGTACTCAGTAATCACCCAGGTGCCTCCACTTTCTATTTACCCCTGCTGCATTTATTCAGTCTGTTTCCATTCACCAGTTCTGCATTGCCACAGTCACGGTCTTTCCCTCGAGCCGTTTTCTGTACGTTTGGTACACCATCGGCATTTTTGCTTCATTTGATTATTTTGTTTTATTTGTAACTTCCTGGTTGGGGGTCTGTTCTGGGTCCAAAACCATAAACTGCATGATAATAAATTAAAAAAATATTAAAAGATGTATTTACAGTGTACAGTATTTTATAGTGTTTTTAATTTTTTTCCTCGAAGGAACACAAGAGTAGTTACTGTCTGTGAGGTTATGAGAGCGTTTGAAAAAAATATATTTATAAATATAAAGGAATTTTAGGTTTGATCAGGAAAACAATAATTTTATTGACTTCACCAAAATGAAATAAATACAAATAAATGTGGCTGATTTTTCCTCAAAAGACAATATATGGAATAAAATCTGCTTCAAATATGTGAGGAAAAAAACACTGCATATAATTAGATGTCAATATGATCAATTCAACTAACCAAATACATTTTGTAAGTCAAAAAACATGCTTATAATTTATGTGGCAGATGGGAAACACCAAAATGTGCACAGGCATGATCAAACTTCTCCTCATAATATTACCGCCAGTGACTGTACAGCCAGGATTGAGGTTTGTGTGAAGAAAACACCTTCATTACTCCAGAGGCAACTGAGCCAGAGAACTGTAAAATTGGTCACAGAAATGGTATTGATCTGGCTTTTCAAAGAGCTGTTGTGACCAGACTTCTAATGTTTCCTTGTAAAAGCTCCCTGCTGTCATTATCCGCTTCTCGCCAGCCACAAGTGACGCTGTAATGCAATGTAGAGGCGAGGGCTGCGTCTGAATGGAAGAAAACGTGTTAACATGGGGGGGGGGGGGGGGGGTTTTTGATTTTTTTTAAATGCATTACTGTACTTCTCAGACGTTTAAAGCAGGAATCTTTGAATCTTCTTGACTGAGGAGCATTTGGTCAAACTTTCCGTAAGTGAGTCAGAGCCAGTTGATATATGGAGATGCCTGTTGACGTGCGGGGTGACCTTGCCAGGGAGACAAGAATGTTTCTTTTTTAAAACGTATCCCCACCTGGGCTGCTGCAGTGTAATGGAATGGGAGCTGAGGATGAGCCAATGCGACTAGCTCGCCCAGACAAAGACTGATTGTCTGGGGGACGTTACCGAACGCAATGCATTACTACAACATAATTGACTTTAGTGCAAGACAAGATCCCAAGGGGCTAAGAGTTTAGCCTCAAGGTCAGAATTTCAGGTAGAAAGTGAAAGGTGTTCTGTTGAAAAATTGATTTATATATATTTTAAAAAAACAGAACAACAAAGAGATCCATTATTCTTGACCTTGCATCAAGTAGCAAGCATGAATAATGGGGTTTCTTTGTGGCTCGGAAGGACGGTTTATTAAAATCCTGGCCAGCACAAGATAATTCTGGATCCGCGCCGTGTTTCTAATCTCTTTGTAATATTTCATACCCGGGACTGCGTGAAACAGCAAAAGAGATATTTCCAGAAAACAGAGCAGAAGGCTGTCTTCCTCTCGTTCCATCAGAAAATGCCGTTGTGGGGACTGTCAGCATGGAGGCCCGCCGACTGACTCTGGCTCAAATCTCAGGCCAAATGACAGCATATTTAGTGTCATCACCCATCAAGCATCTGTCACTCGACGCTGCCTCTTGCCCCTGATTGATGGGCACCCCCTGGTGTGTCGAGAACAACGAGGCATCTAACTGCCATGACAGTCTGTGCTTAATGACCTGCTGGAAGGCTTTTATGATTGAAAAAATGAGCAGAAACTTAACTGCGCCAACAATGGATATCAGTGTTTTTAAGCACGTCCACGCAGGCGAACATGCAGATGATAACAGACGTGTACGTGCACATGAATGTCACCTTAATGTTGGGCTTTTAATTATTTATTTTAACCATTTTTTTTTTTACTTAAACAGGTTTTAAAAATAAGAATTGCTTGCACAAGTTGGAACTTGATTTTTTTGATCCACACAGGGTCAATATTTTTACAAAGTAAATCCATACACACAGTCACCAAAATAATAATAAAAATTATTTAAAAAAAAAAAACACTAAAATGAAGGTCCTAGAATGTCTTTTAACATGAAAAGGCCAAGGATTATTAATTTCCTGTTAGTGATTATGATGCACTACAGCTGGTTATTTGCCAGCATAAAAATGATTTTTGACAGTCCTTATTGAATTTATCAATATTTGGACAAATGGGAAAGTTTAAAAAATAAATAAAATAAAACTCAGTAAAGATCTGAGACAGGTCACTTTTGAAAATGAGTAAAAATGAGAGAGAAATATTGATTTTCACAAATTCTTAGCTATTTCAGATGCCAAAATGATCAACTCAGACAAGTGGGCAAGGAGGGAAGTGATTTGCATGTGTCAGCACTTTGCCAAGTCTCAAAGAAGATGCGAACTATCCCCCTCAGATTAAAGAAAATGGGTTGGGCTGTTCAGAAACACTGGTGTCTGTTTGCAGGAAGCCAGTTTAATATGACCATAGACTGAGAGGGAGGCAGTTTGCTCCAAAACAGACTAGTAAAGCTCAACACCCAAGCATGGTGGTGGTAACATCATGCTTTGGGGCTGGTACATTGCACAAAGATGGAATGATGAGGAAAAAAGAAAAATTACCACCAAAATTTTCAGCTTCAGAAATTAACATGAAATCTGGATACAATTGCGTTCTAACAAGAACAATGTTCCCAAACAGATTTCTGAGTGGATAAAACGGGCAGAAATTACACTTTGGGAATGATTTTCCCAAAGCATGACCTCATTCCTTTTGTCAAATTTATGGACGATGCTTAAAATTTGTGTCTGTGCCAGGATGTCAACATATTTAACAACAAGCAGGTTTATTTATTATTTTATTTTTTATTTTTTACAACTAGGAGCTGCCGCTTACCATCTCAAAACCCTAAATCTTAAATGAGTTGAAAAAGGCGGCGCCGTAGATGCATTCCCATCTCCCTGCTGGCTGTGCTCGAGTGCCTGGCTGCTGAAATCCTGGAACTGGCAGGAAACACAACTCGCGACAGCAGAAGGACGGGATCATCCCCAGGCACCTGCAGCAACGAAGAGCTCGATAGGCTGCTGGGAGGAGTGGCCATCGCTCTGGGAGGAGTTCTGCCCAGCATTTGGGCAGTCCTGCAGCCCGGGGGAACCGAGAAGCCAGTCGAGTCTGGGTGGACGGATCGGACGGCATCTGCGGCCTATTTCTTCAGATCCGCTGTGGGATGGACTCCTACAAGAGATCCTTCCTGCCTACAGCCATCAGCATCTATAACACCTCTTAATGAAACGAGGATTGCGAGTTACATTTAATTTCCCTTTGGGATTCAAAAAGTATTTTTGAACTGAATTGAATATTTGAATTAAAAACTCCATCAAATCTGCAAAGATGTGGGTTGCGATTTGAGAGAATTTAACCCAGGAACGAGGCCGACGCAAGGCTCTCAAGCAAAAACTAAAAATGTACAAACTGGAAGAACCTCAGCTGAAGCAGACATGGCGTGAAACACACGATGAAGACGGAAGTGAAAACTGGGTGAGGGGCTGATGAATGGAGTGGAAACACCTGCCGTAATGACAACAGGGAACAGGTGAGAGTGGGCGGGGCAGGAGCTGAAGGAACAGAAAGTGACTGATGAAACTGGGTCAAAAATGAAAACATTAAGAATAAAACAGACAAAGGGAGTAATTTTAAAACAAATACCAAAAAGACAGATCCTGACAGAGTGGTCAAATATCAGCCAGAACAATGACAGACACTTGTTGATGGATCCAAAACACACGCAGCTTAGGTGCAATATACTATGGGTCATATATTAGTTGGGGTGAATGTATGCACATATAAATCAACAATAAATTCAAATGTGTGATGCAATCCCTGCTTTTGAAATCCCTCAAAGTTGCACATAATTTCACCTGGGAAAAGGAATGCTGCAAATAATAATAAAAAAATGTATTCATGCTAACACTGAGTGTTTGTAAACTTCTGACCTCAACTTTAAATGAAATTAAATGAGTAGCCATTTTAATACGGTTATTGCAATGCATGGAGCAAAGTGCTGATAGGATTTACAGCCGTGTGCATGGATTAGTCATATTATTCACAGCATCCAGCGGTGAAAAGATGCATTGTTTAAGAATAATGGATATCATGCTGACAAAAACGGTTTCTGGCTGCAAGGGGCGTCCTGTCACTTTATCAAGGGATTGTGTGAACTGCATAAAGAGGACTTGTATATTTGTTTATGTTGAGTGGAAAAAAAAATGTGAGTATTCCAAATGTGTGATGAACGTGCACTTAATGTCACGTCCCGGTAAAGGTTATTAACTGCGTTTTATTTTTCATTGTTAGTTCCAGACGCCTATGAAATGTGGCCAATCGAGTCAAATAACTTTTCCTTGAGGCAAAAACGTTTATTGCCAAATGCAACATTATTCTAGACCAGAGGTCTGCAATCTATGGCTCTGGAGCCACACGCGGCTCTTTGGTTCCTCTGCAATGGCTCTTTCACCAAAACGGACAAACCACTGCCAGTTTTAACAGTTTCATGTCATTTATTTAGCAAATTTGTGAATACTAGTACTAATACAAGGAATAAAACATTTCTTTAAAGTAGGGTACTTAATTTTTCCACAATTAAAAAAAACAAAACACTAGACCTATATAGATCATTGTTTAAATTTCCATCCATCCATTATCTTTTAGCTGCTTCTTCCTTTTTGGGTCGCAGGGATCACTAGTGCCCAAATTCAGCTATCACTACACGACAGGGCTCAACTTGAGCCGGATCCTGCTGGAACAGGATCTGGGAACTCTCTTATTTTGACAGGGTGCGTTCTGATAACTGCTTGGATCTGGTCACTCTCAGACTTACTAATAATAAAATTATAGAATTTGACTGCCTCAAACAAATAAAACTTACATTGGAAATGCAAACTGAAATTTTTGCCACCATTGTTTAAAATATTTTTTTTTCATAAAAATAAATATTTCTTTACAATAATCCCATCTTTTCCTTTGTCTTTAAATATGAAAACATCAATGAATGTTTAAAATCAGTAGATATTTTTAGTTTTATGTCACTCCTACTGGCCTGAAAGGCCTCCTGCAAGAAACTTAAAGTGGTCCACGGGCCACCAGTAGCTGGGAGTAAGTTTTGTGGCTCTGGACATTTTAATTTAGTGAGTGAAGGGGCAGAAATGGATCGTTGGATCGGAAAGGTTGCAGACCCCTGTTCTAGACCTTTAAAATGGAAATTTTTCTGTTTAACTGAGATAATGTTTCTGGTTGATTTTATTGCTGCACAAATAGAAAGGAGGATGAAAACCAGTCTGCTGTAAATGAGCTCAAACCTTTAATTCTGTCTCGTATCTGACTGATACGGATGGAGAAACTTCTACATAATCTTCCGAGCATCGTAAGAATTTATTTCTCTTTCACTAAAATTAATTTCTATAAAATGCCATATTGTTGATTGGATGGTTCCCACTGCAAGTGCAAAATAAGGTGAACGATCCAATCAGAATTTTACGTCAAACCAATTAAAACTGAAATAAAAAAGAGCACAGCAGCTTTTCTTCAGATGCTTCCAGAACATCTGTTTTCCACACGGGCCTCACGGTTAAGCCCGTCAGTCCCCTCTGAGCTGTTTTCCACCTGTCAGCGTGTTTTTTTATGTCTGCTGGGATGGTAGTGGCCATGTTTTACTGATTGTGGGATTAAAGGGAGTAGCAGGCAGGAGATAGCATCAACACTCTGTCCTCCAGACAACACGATGATAGCGGTGTGGTTTGATGTTTCAGTTGAGGGGGAGTTCACCTGATACCAGCATCTCAAACGGACCTCACCAAAACTGGAACAATGTGATTTGAGAAATGCACACCGATGTATTTTAGAAGAAAACAGATGTGATGATGCAGCTTAATAAAAAAACACTTTGACCCAAATCGAATGATTAATTTCTCCATCTAGATAGAAAGTGCTCAAAAGTATTTATCGGTTTGCTGCTTCTTATGTATTGACGGTTCATTGGAACTAGTATAAAAATCATGCTCATCTTGTGAGGTTTTTTTCAAAGTCAAGACTTTTAAAGTCTCTATTTAGACAAAAAAAAAAGTCTCAATTTAACCAAGTCTTGAGCTTCAAGTCAGGTTTTATGTTTCATTTTGGCTCATGTTGGTCTGTTGAGTCTGTTGCTCTAGTACGACACTTACTGGTTACATAGGATCCGGCTCATGACCTCTAAAGGGATAGTTCAGATCCATAAATAAATAAATAAATAAATAAATAAATAAATAAATAAATAAATAAATAAATAAATAAATAAATAAATAAATAAATGTTCAGATCTTTTTTTAAAGTGGGTTTTGATAAAACATCATGAATAGGGATGCACGATTTGGCCCATATTCGATATGCCGGTATGTGAAAACTTACAGCTTAACCTCTAAGAAATGTTTCTTGCATTAAGTTTGCATTTGCACATCTTGAACTAATTTGAAAGATACTATAAAGGTTTGTGATCATTAATAAAATATACATAAATCACATTTACTTGCATCACAGTGGAGGTATTCACACCCAGAGCAGAAGGACTGAGATGAAATTGACCCAAACTGTGTTTGAATATTTACAGGCAGCACTGGGAGGATCTGAAAGAAGGAAGGAAGGCAAGTATGGCTCTTGGTAGGTGGTAGTGAGGGTAGGGACAGATAATCATTGCTGACAGAGGAGGGTGAAGGATTCCAGATCAGCAGAGGAGAAGTTGAGATGATAGTGGAGGTTGCCATTTAGGATTACATGCAGATGGTGAGCAGCAAGATGGTCCGAGGACCATAAGAGATCACAAGAGTTCAAGGTGAATCTCATCTTGGAGGCACAAAGAAGAAGCGGATAATCCAGGATTTGGTCACAGGGAGGCAGGTTCTAGGAAGCAGACAAGTATAAATCTTCAGTCGTGAACACTAAGAGGCCAACACCAACACAGACCAGTATGTAATGTCCCAGCAGGGAAAAGAACATTTCCACAGCCTCTTATACTCCTGGAGAGGAGACGGACCACAGCTGCTGCTCGTTGGCCCACAGGAACCTGCAGAAGGAAAACACTGGTACCCTACAACATCAGCCTGTTAGAGTGGAAAACATGAGAAACAGTAACGGAGTTGCTACAAGATGAACAGCCTAAACTTAGACTAAATAAAAATTTTAATACCGTCCCAACAGCTACTTATGGAGCGATGTGTGTAAACTTAACTAGATTTGTTTTCTATTGTGCTAAAATGACCAATACGTATTTAACGGACAACCAATTTTTTTATAGTCCAACATCATCTTTTTCAAACTGGAGGAGTAGTTTCAGAGCTTAAATGACAAAACTTATGTAATTTTAAACTTAAGACAATATACAATATTATAAAACCAACAAAACAAAAACAACTGCCTTGATGGACCAAAGTTCCTTAAGTGGTACCATCAAGAAAACCTACAAATGTATTTGTTCCACATTAAGCCAATCAGTTTAACTTCTGCCTGCAATTTTTATTCATGTATGCGATAATAAAATTAAAGAAACACTAACTTGGTTGCCTGTAGTGGACCAATTTCTATGCTTCAGAATGTAAAAATAAAGATTATAGATAATCAAGAGCTGGGAAGATCTGAGATTAACAGTTCTACAGGCGGATGCTTCACCTAATAACTACCTATAAAGAACCTCATCTGTATCCATCTGCTGCCGTGCTGATGGAAGTCCCTCCAGATCACAGTTGAAGTTGATGACCTGACCCAAAACCTGCGATGCGTTCCCGTTTCAACACTCGCATTTTGAATCAGCTTCACTAATGATGACTTTCTGCTCAACAGCAAGAGAAATCAGGGTATTATTATTATTATTATCATCATCGTTCATCCCAAGAACAAAATGATTGAAATTAATTTACCGTGTCTTATGAGTACTTATTCCTTATGGAGCTTCTCAAGCTTTACCAGGTAAAAACTGATTATGTACAGCATCTTGAAGCCAAAGCATTAATAAGACATGGCCAGAGTTAAGTTAGCCCACAGCTCACTGACTTAAGATTGTTTTTTATTGATCATTTGGTCATGCACCGCCAACCTGTGGCCATAATATATTACCAGCTCAGCTCCATAATATTTTAACCAAAGCAAGCTTTGACTCTTGATTTCCCAGTTTTCAGTTTTATCAGAACGACATCCAGTCAGTCATAAAGTGAGACTGATGGGTAGCACCGGGCTCGACCAAGCAGATATCTGGGCAAACTTGACACTAGTTCATAAATCTCCAGGCTGCCCGAGGCGTTCAGAAGTTTGCATCAACCGATGCCCTTATTAGACTTTAATACATCACTTGAATGTGTGATGATGTGAAAATTCAATAAGCACTCTTAAAAGTACTCCGCCGGTTCTCGTTCGGGCGCTTACAGGGTGCAGGGGGAAAACGAATCAGATCTCCATTGGTTATGAAGATCCGTGATGAATATTTCATCAGCGTGCAGGAGGATTTTCACAATCGCCGTTAATGACAAAGTGGGCCATCTGCCACAGCAACAGGTAATTTGAAGAATCCATCACAATCTGTTGTCACGGCTGTGGGTTTAGTCAAGAGACAAAGACAGACAAGTGTTTTCAGACAGAAAGTTCACCTTCTGAGCACGTGCAAATTCAGCCTGATGTTCTCCAGTCTGCATGTTTCCATCCCACTTTTAACGACATTCCATCCGTCCTCCAGCTCCTCATGAAGCCGACTCTGGTTCAAACTGGGGAGTGGTAAAGACCGACCGCTCCAAGGACAAATTAGTGTCAGGGAAGTTGACCGACTAAGAGCAGGTGCTCACTGTGAATGTAAATTGCCATAACGCGTTTCACCATCAAATATTCATGAACTCGTGCACATATCGGTGCATGTTGTACATGGTTTAATTGCCAATTACACCTGCAGCCTACAGAGAACCATGCTGCTGAAGGGTAACAATAAAACCCTCAATGAAACAGTAAAACTGTAGAAATGGCTTAAAAAGCACATAAAAGTTGACGTCACTTAACAGCTACACAAAAATAACTGTTTCCATCTAGTAAATGCACCAAAAATAAAATTTAGATTTGCCTCTGTTTAACACTTTGTGCATCATTCTCCTCCACGTTTAGTAAATATTTTCTAAAAGATGCTTACACTATTAAACGCGATCAACAGAACTGTAAATGGAGCAGCAGTATTTTTTTTTTTTTCATATTTACTGCAAGGTCTGCACCTTAAATGTGAATGAAATGCATTCAACTTTTCTTTTTTTTAATTACTTAAAGAGCAGATTAAACTGTTTGGGGATTGTTGTTGAAAAAAAAAAAGATTTGCGAAAGATCCGGTGCAGATTTTATCAAATTTAATGACACAAAGCTTCGTGGAGAAACAGTCAGGATGCAGGAGACAAAACTTTACAAGTGCAGAAACTCCCAGTGCTCTCTCTGTAACTGGTTCTGAGCCTCCTGAAGCAGGTTGTCAGTTACTGTCTGACTGTTATCAAAGCAGCTGTGGACAGAGACGTCGAGGAGCCGTGGAAAACACCTCTCAAGGAAACCCGAGGAATAAATCACCATGTCTACCATAACATTCAATAGTCTCCAAGGTAATAAAAGATGACCTCTTTGCTGTCTCCTTACAGATAGTCACATCAGAATATAATACAGAGAAAGGACCATGGAAACGTTGGAATATCATTCACAATGACGGTAAAGGAAAAGGTTATAAAGATTAGTGCATACATACATATAAATATATATATACACACTGCTTTGACAGGATAATTGTTCTGTGAGGACATTTTCTCTGCCCTTAATGTCATATTGACTGTTTATCAGCAAATTTTAAGGCTGTGAATGATAATAATGTAATGGCATTTATGTGTTTGTCTTTTAGCACGATGTTTATCATGAACCAGTGGATGAATTTTATTAAAACACTCAGAATCGGTGTGCATCTACAATTTCTTTTTGCAGTCAACTCAATTCCAGATGGCTGCCACAGCTAATTGATCTTTTCCAACACAAGAAAATGACTGAAGCTCAGCCATTTTGCAGGTAATGAGATATAGTTTGGTGTGGTAGTAGCTGAGAGTCAGCCCCAGCACATCCTGCAGGTGCTAACTGAGGTGGGAGGCATTACGTCAATGGACAATCATTGTTTTTATAAAAGGAATTCCTTCTGACTGTTTAGTTGGGGGGGGTGTTGTAAATGAATTTGTAAGTGTGGGGTTTATAAACTGATCTCACTCTGTTTTCTATCAATCAATGCTTAAACAGGAATTTTAAACCATTTTCTTTTACATGATTCGGATCACGAGTGTGGTCTGTGCAATCTTCACAGCATCTTCAACCATTAATAATAAAAAAAAATGATTTTTTTTTTAACAGAATCTGTAGTTTTGATGTTGGAGTCAGTGATGAGATTTTTTTTTTATACAGTATATTATTTTTTCTGCATCATTAGTTTTATGGATTGTGTTAGCTGTAGTGGACAAACCTTTCAGCACATTGTCACACGACAGTCTTTGAATGTCAAATACTGTAGTTATCTTGGATTCTGACAGCAGTAAGAAAGGGACTAAAACAAACTTTTTTTTTTTTTTATAAGAATGAAAAAATAAAAACTACTAGATTTACTAAAGACACCAAATGTTTCAGCGGTCGTCTGAAAAGGTGAAACTTTAAACCTCTGAGGATTACAGGGTGTCAGAATCTTCCTGTTTCCTGCTGCTGTGTTTGTTTAAGCTCAAAACCTAACAGCAGGACCTGACCTGAACTTATCTGTGAGATCTTCAAGTTTACAGATCTGCTGCAAATGTCCTGCCAGAGGAGGAGTAGACTCCTGCTGTGTGGAGTCTTTTCTAGTTTAGGATTCAGGTCGAGTTGACTGTGGGACCCACCAGTCCATGACCTGGAGCCAACCAGGAGGCCTGCTGGAAGGAGCTCCCCGTTCCGCTCAGTTCAGTCCAAGCTGCCCAGCGTGGTGAAACATCTGCTGCCAACATCTCATCCTCCCACCTCTCTGCTCCCAAAACTGCTCCAGGATCAGCTGCTTCTGCAAGAGCCAGCACCTGAGCCTGTGCCAGGGCTGTAAAACATGAATGCATTTAACATGAGCTTTCTTCAGCAATAACAAACAAAACCAGTGTGAGACTAAGAATACAAAATAATCACCCTGTTGACAGTTAGAGAAAATATCACATGGCAAATATATGAAGTTGATCCTGTTTGACTGACTGCAGTTAAGACTTCTCCATCCAGAATTGACTACTTTCATCTTGACTGGACGTCATCCAGCAGAGGGCTTCGTGTCTCTTACCTCCTGTTTTTAGCTCTGCTTCTTCTGTAGGCAACCCCGTAGCTCATCCAAGACACTTAATTTGATGAAAACAAGCTGTCGGGCAGTGCTTCCTGCTGGTGAAACCTCGAGTCTGAGTTGATCTTTGTTTGATTCTCACCGGATGACAAGCATGGCTCCCTTTCCAGCACGATAGCTTCCTAACAGTATGAACATCCACCGCAAAACATGCTCATCTCTCACAATAATTGTCGCTCAACTTAAAATAAATAATCTTTCTGCTTTTGTTCAACAATGCGAGTCACATATTTGAAATGTTCCAATACGTGCATTTGAACAAAGCCCATTTTTTTTCAGGTTTTAGGGAGTTTTCCAGGCTCAGGTGCAGCCGTCAGAGACGATCCTTCCACGTTCAGCAGGGGAAAGACCTGTCACTCCTGAAAACCCCCTTGAAGAACCAACCAGTGGAACCACGTGCAGCGCAGTCCCTGCACAGAGCACATTTATCTGCTGTGAAGCAGGGCGGAAAGATACGAACGCAAGGCGCCATCACGCAGGATGCAGGCGTTCTCAGCGGGCGAGGCCTGTTTGTGTTTACATGGATGCATCCGACAAAACCCCAACATTTCTGTGAGTCATGCAGCAATAAACGTGGGCGTGTGCTGCTTTTGTTTCACGTTGAGACCCTTTCTGCTGGCTCCCCTCTTTGCAGGAAGAGATCACATCAAAAGCAAATTCAAGATTTCTCCTGAGTCCTTTTTTTTTATGTTTTTTTTTTTTTTTTTTGCAGCAGGAATAAAAGTAAATATGTCCCTATATGAATTACTAAACTTCTCAATTTCTTCAACAAGTCTGCACATGGGAAATCTGTTGGCATTTGCTTGACCTGCATTGATTTCCGCCTAAATCAATTTTGTGTTTGGAGCTGAGCTTGTTTGAGTCCCTAAAACTCAAAGTTATAATCAGCGTCCTTCAGTTGTTTGTTTCAAGAGCATGTGATGCATTACACATAATCTGAATCCTTTAGTTACAGTGTAATGCTTAGCTTTAGCCATTATCAACATTGCACCTGAAAATAGTTCATAACGATGGGGCTGCTGCTGTTAATCTGCTGTTTATGTGCCAACTTCTGTGTAAATATGTTAAATGATAAAGGGGGAAACCTTCAATTTCACACAAAACAAAAAGAAGCAGGAGTAAAAGTAAACAAGGCTTTAAAACAGTTTATTTTAATCTAACTGGCTGAAATTTAACGTCATGTTTTTTGCATCATGTAAAATTTTAACAGCAAAATTTGCATTATGTTTTATAAAAGGTCATAACATAATGAACTGTTTGTTGTTGGGTGCAGGGAAGTTTTAAATCTCCAGGCAACCAATGATCTGAGATAATAAAAAAATAGTTAAATCGTTCTGGTTTTATAAGAAAAACTGTCACGTTGCTTCCAGAATGTATGAAAAAAATACATGTACATACATACGTGTGTGTGTGCGTGAAGGCAAAGTGTCTTGGTGAACACAGTGCATCAGTTTGTTTATAGATAAGGATGCTTCTGCAGGGCTTCTTTCCTTCTTACGGCGCTAAGTGCAATAATTAAAAAGATGATAAAATCAGATGATTACTGTGATATTTTAGGTCAGTTCAAGGGAAATCCCTTACCCACTATCAGAAAATTAGGTCCGAGTTGAAGTTCTCATGTTCTCAACAGCAATAGAAGAGCAGCTCATCAATAAACAGCTCACTGGGAACTGATAGTTGCAACAATTAATCAATTTTGCAATCAAACTGAAGTGCAAATCCATTTTGACCCTGTCTATCACATTTTGACAAGTACGGTTTGGTTATTTTGGATATCTTTAAGTAAATGTGTAAGTATTAAAGCACTTTTCTGCTCAAAATCTTTGTCCTTTTATCTCATTGTACAACTTTTGGTTTTCAAATAAACAAACAAATTACATGTACTGTACATCAAAATGTGCAGCTCCATCAGGAGTTAAGTGTTAAGAGTTTTAATTTGCAAAAACATTTAAACTGGAGAAAAACAGTTAATAGAAGTCAATGGGCTTTTTGTGAAAGACACAGGAAAACCATTCCTGTTTGGAGCTCTACAACTCATTCACAGTAAATGGAGTTTAAACAGATTACAGAAAGTTGCATTCACATATGAACTGCCTTTGTTATATTTTATAGTTTTTTATTTCTTTGTTTTTGCACAATCGGTTTGGGTTTTACGATTTATGGAGACTTTTTGCAGCATGTTCAACTCTGAGTTGTCTAAAATCTTCAAATCTGTTGCAAATTCCTTTTGAAAATATTGGCTTCTGTCTGTTTTTCTCTTAAATATCTCACTAAAACCCAGAGAGTGCACATCCAAGCTTCCACACTTAGCTCACTATTCTTTTAAAAACTGGAAGTTTCTGGTGTCTAAAAGCCTCCTACATAAAACACTGGCTTTATTGAATAAAAAAAAGACACATGTGACAGCTGTTTGTTTTCATCTTCTGTCAACTTTTAAGGTTGCAGTCAGGGAACGAGAGACGTGGTTACCACGGTGACTGAAATGAACTGGCAGGTTTCTTTTCATCTTCACATTTCTAATGCAAGGCTGTCAAAAAGCACACGTTTCATGAGCTTAGACGCATGTAATTAAAATAAAAATCACAGAGTTTTGCGCTGCTGCATTGAATAAAATCAGAAATGTTGAATTTTTTTTTTTTACATCATTTACAGCAGTTGGGGCGTTCAGCCTCGTGATTGGCCACCATTGTTAATTGCCTAATGGCTGAAATGTGCAGTCAGATCGTTCCACCAGCCTGGTGGATGTGGATGTGGGTGTAAATATCAGCAGCGCACGAGGCTGGGAAGCGTCACCTGTTGCGAAGCGCTTATTTATTTATTTATTTATTTATGTAGCCTATTTATTTTCCCGTCATGTGTTCTGTTGGTTGAAATGTCCGAACGGGTGGAGTGTGAAGACAGACACGCTCTTCCAGGCGGTGACAGCGTGAAGCCGAGGCGCAGGCGGTGTTTGGAGCAGACAGGAGCGGACGCGTCGCAGCTCCAGTCAGCGCGTGTGGCTCCAGCGAGCAGGGGTCACCCAGGATTCCCTTAACGCCGCTCTCCAGAGAGAGGGGGTGCACATATCTTGAACGTCATTCTGACTAGTCAAAACGTGAATTCAAGATATCTTAAATTACTATTATGACTAGTCATAAATCAATTTCAGATATCTAGAATTCATTTAAAGAT